>VXAZ01005106.1:0-28638 GCA_013399875.1 Gymnorhina tibicen
GTTAAGAAATGTCTGGATGACTGGTAAAAGGTGCTGCAGCCAGTTGGACAGTCACTAGTGGGGTTTCCCAAGGTTCAGGATTGCAGCCAGTCCTGTTTAATCTCTTTACTGATGATCTGGATGAGGGGATTGAGTGCACCATCAGTAAGACCACAGATGACACCAAGTTGGGTGGTAGTACAGATCTGCTGGAAAGTAGGAAGGCTCTGCAGAGGGATCTGGACAGGCTAGATCAATGGTGTGAGGCCAGTTGTAGAAGATTAAAGAAGGCCAAGTTCTGAGTCCTGCTCTTGGGTCGCAACAACCCCACACAGTGCTACAGGCTTGAGAAAAATCTTGGCTAAAAGCTGCCTTATGGAAAAGGACCTGGGAGTGATTGTCAGAACACAGCTGTTGGCTGAGCATGAGCCAGCAGTGTGTCCAGGTGGCCAAGAAGGCCAATGACACTGTGGCCAAGAAGGCCAACAACATCCTGGCCTGTATCAGCAACAGTGTGGCCAGCAGGACCAGGGCAGTNTGAGAAAAATCTTGGCTAAAAGCTGCCTTATGGAAAAGGACCTGGGAGTGATTGTCAGAACACAGCTGTTGGCTGAGCATGAGCCAGCAGTGTGTCCAGGTGGCCAAGAAGGCCAACAACATCCTGGCCTGTATCAGCAACAGTGTGGCCAGCAGGACCAGGGCAGTGATTGTCAGTGATTGTGTACTCAGCACTGATGAGGCCAAACCTTGAGTTCCGTGTTCAGTTCCAGACCCCTCACTACAAGGAAGACATTGAGGTGCTGGAGCCTGTCCAGAGAAAGGAACAAACCTGGAGAAAGGTCTGGGGATTTAGTCCTGTGAAGGGAGGCTGAGGGGGCTGGGGTGTTTAGCTTGGAGAAAAGGAGGCTCAAGAAAGACCTTTTCACTCTTTAAAACTAGTTGAGATTGTAGCCAGGTGGGAATCAGTCTCTTCTCCTAGTCAACTAGCTACTGCACAAGAGGTCACAGCCTCAAGCTGCACCAGGGGNGAACAAACCTGGAGAAAGGTCTGGGGATTTAGTCCTGTGAAGGGAGGCTGAGGGGGCTGGGGTGTTTAGCTTGGAGAAAAGGAGGCTCAAGAAAGACCTTTTCACTCTTTAAAACTAGTTGAGATTGTAGCCAGGTGGGAATCAGTCTCTTCTCCTAGTCAACTAGCTACTGCACAAGAGGTCACAGCCTCAAGCTGCACCAGGGGAAGTTCAGGTTGGACACCTGGAAGAATTTCTTCACTGAAAGGGTGGTTAAATATCGGAATGGACTGCCCAGGGAAGTGGTGGCATCACCATCCCCAAAAGTGTTCAAGAAACTACTGGATGTGGCACTTAGTGCATTGGTCTAGTTGACATGGTGGTGTTTGGTCAAAGGTTGGACTCAAAGATCTCAGAAGTCTTTTCCAACTTTAATGATTCTATCATTCCATGATTCTGACTGAGGGGGGCTGCTGCCAAGGCTTGGGACATGTTTTTTGTGCAAGCGAAGAGCAGCTTGAGGTCCCACAGGGTTTACTTGGAGATATTTGGGAAAGGATCAGAGGTTGAGGTGATTTGGGGAGGACCAGGAACAGGAAAATGAGGAGAGGGGACAAAAAGGGCGGGTGACAGGTAAGTAGTTGGCCAGTGGGTGTGCTTGTTAGCCACGACCTGCTCCTAGGCAGTGCAGCCTGTCCCAGCTGCTCACCAGAGTCCTCCCTTGCTTTGTCACACTGACAGCTCTGTGTGTATGTGTGTGTGTGAGTGCATGCTGCATATGCACACCTGTGTGCACACATACGGAGTCTGAATGCAGCAGCTGGCGTCACAGAGTGAACAGGCATCTACATCTGTGGTGCAGCAGCCACAAGTGGGAGTGGGTGTGCAAGCACCAGCAAGGATCAGGCTGGATGACAATCCTGGCTGGCGAAGTGGATGTGGGATCCTGTGAGGGCACGAGCCCAAGGGGTTTGGCTATGAGGACAGAGGAGTCCCAGCCAGCTCTGTGCACGCACGCGTGTGTGTGCGTGTGTGCGCATCACACAGCACCTGGTGTGATGCTGGAACCTCAGGGGCTGTGTGTCCTGATGCTAGCAGCTGGGGAGACTGGGATCAAGGGGCAGTGACTGAGCAGACTCAGGGTCTAAGAGAGCTGCCAGAGGGACACACCTCATCCATAAGCGTGCGTATTTTGTCAGTTATTGACCCCTATCCTACTCCCCTGGAAAGGAGAGTGGAATGACACCCTCAGTGTACTCTGTGTCTGTGTGAGCGCTCAGGTGTCTGTCTGGATGTGCATATTGGCTGGTATGTGGTGTGTACATACACTCTGTGGGCTTCTGCCTTCTGGGAACACATCTCCAGCCTCCCCGCTGGTTGGACACAGGGACAGCAGCCTTGCCTCCCCCAGGCTTTTGGATCTGGCAGGATATACTGTCCTGCAACATAAATACAAAATTTTAAAAAGTGATAAAATAACTGTATCTTTTTAAACTGGTTAATGACTTACCTATCCACACAGAAACAAAAGTTTATTTATAACTTTAGTATTTATTGAGCCTATTAGGGGATTTGGATTCTGCTCCTGGACTGATTTTTTTGTCATAGAAGTGTTGTAGCTTGTTGGGAGTTTTGTCTGAAACAATGCTGGTTGAGCGCTATGGTCTTGACACACTGATGATCTCAATGCAAATGTAAGGAAGCCTGCCAGCCTCAGGTGGTCTGTGCAGATGCAAAATGCTTGTCTCCATGAAATGGCAAACATTCAGAGTTTGGCTCACTGTTTAAATTTCAACCAGCTA
This sequence comes from Gymnorhina tibicen, assembly GCA_013399875.1. Taxonomy (NCBI): domain Eukaryota; kingdom Metazoa; phylum Chordata; class Aves; order Passeriformes; family Artamidae; genus Gymnorhina; species Gymnorhina tibicen. The sequence goes on from VXAZ01005106.1 coordinate 2,789, forward strand.
CTGACTTTTGGAAGCAAATATATCTTATAGTCCTGTTTATTAGCGGGATCTAATATGCAGGAAACACATGCATATTTTATTCGAACATAGTCAGAGTTTGTGCTGCCATTTCCACTAGAAGAACATTTCAAAAACACATTCTTCTGACAATTTGAAATTGTCTTTAATTTCCTGTTTGAAGCCACTCCTGGCTGTCTTTTCCTTTTGTGATTATAGCTCTTAAAGCTCTGACGGCTTTCTCTTTCTTTCCTACAATTTATCCCCCTATGCTCTTCTGGAGAACAAGTATTTCCTTTCATCCCACTAGTTTAAAATTGTCAACTATTTAAAAATTATGTTCACGCTGAATATTTGGCCTCTGCTTGGGACTCCTAAATTTTTACAACATCCAAAATAAGACACAGCAAGACACCAGCCTTTCAGCTTGAAAATAATGGCTAACAACTGGAAAACAGTAAGGAAGAGCTTTCCAAGCTGTCTCTCAACTGTGACCAATTGAGCTCTCCATTTTAATACAGCTAAACCTAGCCAGACTGGACCTTTTACCATATTGCTGAATATAGGAAGCAAATAATGCCTACCAAGTAACTTCCTGGGCTCCCTTTTCACTGATCCTTGAATACTATCGATTTTTTTTCAAGGATGCAATGCATTAATGCAGATGTGACCTTTCAGTCTTACAAAGCAGAAATAGTTAACACTCTGTACAGAAGAGTCTACTCCATCAGGGTTTAAAAAGACTAGAAGAATAATTGAGTCTCTGCCAGGCTGCATGTAACAATAAAAAGAGCACAACTAGATTTTCAGAAAAAAAATGTTTTTGGTATTAGTAACAATTGCTAAATAACTATTATTATTATGGTGGCGAGACTGCAATTGCTTCTGTTTATTCCACACATTATTCAGGAAAGTAAAGGTTATTACTTTCCCTAGGAAAAAAAGAACATAACTCACTAAAGACTGTGGAAACAGTGGAAGATCTTGAGGATTTGTGATGAGCAGTAATAGAGAGTGTTTTAGCTTGTTTTAAGGAACACATGATGAAACTATTGCATTCCATGAAACGGCTAATCTCTTCTGCAATCAAGGGGATTAGTCATGAGTTAACCAAATCATTATCAAATCAAATCAAGTCAAATCAACTGGTATCATAATCTGGATTCCAGAATGACATCCTCAAAGAAACTAAGTATCAGGAGAGTGATGTTCAGCAATTTCAATGGAAGATCAGTGGCCAGTGGGAAGACATCTCATTTGCCTCTTAGCTACAGCAGAAAAGATGACATGAAAAGAAGTCCACTTTAATAATAGAAATATATACTTGTGAAAGGGCAAAGATTTTCATAAACATTTACTTGTGTGCATACACAGGTAATAGATTTACAGTACTGATGACGAAGAAGGATCAGTCCAAAACTGAATAGTTTGAAATATCCCACATTTTTTAAACAACTGAAATTTCGTAAGAATCTAAACAAAGTGACTTCCCTAATATCTAAAGTGGAGGTTTTCAGTAAATCCTAGTATGTATTCGAACCCAAGTTACATTTGAAAATACTATTCTAAATGTTTTCTACTGCATTTATTCTATCGGTATTCCAAAACAGTCGTGATGTGCGATAAGCAATAGAAAGAATACTGTCCCATACTTCACCTGAATGCCTGCAAAAACCCTACTAGGAAGAATTAGTCTGTCTGCACATACACTTTTTGTTCCCACTTTTTACACACTCTGAAATTTTTCTTTGTAAGGAATGATCTCTTACTGTTCCCTACACATGCAAGAAAAAGTGAAGACACATTTATTGAAAGTATTTATGGGAGTAGGGGGTTGTATCAGGCACCAACAATATTACAGTGGGATTTCACTAAAAACCTTATTTTAGTGAATGTCACTATAAAGTCACATTTACTTCCTTTTTTTTCCTCACTTCACATCAATTTCTGTGTGTGGACAATTTAGGTACGTAAGTACTGCATTCCACTGCTAAAGACTGTAAGACACCACTGGCACTTGGATTTGAATTCTGCACTACTATTCTTCTCTATTTGATGCATACTTGCATATCCTGGATTTCTGACATTCAATGACAAAATTCCCTATAAGATATAAAATGTGAAATAAATAAGTCTATGATAGCAGAAATTCCTACCATTCCTATGCCAGTGTTAAGGTTTGGCGACAGTGATTTCCTATTCTGTAGATCACAGAAGTTTTGCAGGAGCATCTTAAATCAGCATAATACAAAAAAAGTATGGTTCTATGCCCGGACCCAGTCCCCCAAATTCCATTTTGCCACCAGATCCTTTTCGGGAACTGAATGTTTTTTCTTCAAGTCTATAATGTCAGGAGGTAAGCAATGTGTTCAGCAGTCATTTCCTATGTATTAGCTTGGGAGAACAGACAAGAACTTTCAGAACAAGAGGCAGGAATTCAGCCCTTAACTATCTTTTTCTGTAGGCAAGTAATTCAGAAGGCCTGACTACTGTCCCTCATTCACCAGGATACAAGGTGTGTCAAAAGCTGTTTCAAAAGCTGTTCAGGTGACATATCTTGGTCCACTTTATGTGGCATCTGTCACACACACATTTTTGCACCAGCAGCTGGACGGGAGTTACCTCAGAGCTCTCAGGCACAGCTGTGCAGGATCACCAAGAGACTGGACAATCTATCTCAAATCAGGCTGGCTTCTGTGACTCTTGTAGGTTTATCAGCATACAGGTATAACGAAGGCACATGAGAGAAAATTTGAAGTTTCTCTTCAATACTGGTGATGTTTAAAAACATTATCTAAATTCTATTTGGAGCACAAGTTGAAAATGATGCAGTAATTATTTTCTGAGTAAGGAAAACTCCTGATAATGAGCAGTGGAAATACAGATTATCTACATTAACTAATATATATAGAAAAAAAAAAAGAATCACATTCAAATAATTTTAACCACCTTCATATTATTGTCCTTCATTGCAATACTGCATATCCCTGCAGGGTGTGGTTTTTTGTTACACATCCTAATCTGCTTCTACCCCAATGCATTACAGGAAATATTTTCAGTTATTACTCTTTGCAAGCTCAGAATAGGTTTTTCATAGAGGAAATTACTTCAGCATAGCACTTCAGCATTTGTTAGTCAGTCTTCTACTGAGAATGCATGGATTTTAGGTAATTAATAATGTGGAATGCAGATATTGCTGCTCTTCTTTCCATATGTGGAGTATGAAATACATATGTTTTTTAACATGAAAACATGTTTTTATAAGGAGACCACATTAGTTATTACCATCAAAAAATACACTATGTAAACCTGCTATATGTTACCCAATTGTTTTAAACTAATGATAATATGAACATAATTTTTAATAGTAATAAAATATACTAAAATATGCCATTTGGAATGAGCTTACGACACTTTTTACAGGAGAAACTATGTTTCATAGGTACATGATTAGAGAGAAGCATTTAATATAATACAGTGACTCCGCAAATCATGACTTTCCAGGAAAATTTTCTAACCTCATCTCATTTTACAGACGGGAGATTGGTAAATCTTCAGTATTTGGGGGACTTTGAACTGTCATTTGTTGCTGGGCTCAACTCCTGCAGATTGAGTATCCTCCTGAGTACTCATTAAAATAAAATTACTGTCTAAAACAATAAAATTGATGTTCTTTCGCTTTTCAACTTCAGACAGAAGTTTCAGTCTTCTGCTCGACCTTCAGATAATTATGAGGAGATGTTTATTACTGAGGAGGGAAGAGTGGATCCCTAGCAGACTTTAGCCTCTCCTTCCTTTAATGTGACCCCAGGAGAGAGATGAAAGCATTCAACTACTTCGGCTTCCTATGAGGAAACTTGCTATTTTGCTCTCACAGGCTTCTTGCAATGTTTCCCTGGAGTGACTGATACTGTGCATTGCAAAGGTCTGTCTCCTGGAGATGGCAAAGCCTGCTCTGAGCCTTTGGATGGTCCTGGCATATTTCTTGTCATCTTCAGTCACTGCCATCCATGGATCAAGTAGCTTACTGCTATCAGCACCATCAGAGCTGACTGCTCAGTCCCAGCTGAGTGCAGAACGATATCCTGGGCTTCATGCTGCTACACCAGAGCTCAGCAAACCGCGCATTTCCAATCAAACAAAAAACCAACAGCCTGGCCCATTGAATTAAAATGTAGAAGTCCAATGTAGTACATGGGAGTAAATTTTACTCATTTAACTATATATCTATCTTGGAATTCTTAGTATACTAATCCCCTTGGGATTTTTAATACACTAATGCTTGCAGTGGAAGTTTCAGAAATACAAGTTATAATCTTTACCATGGGTGGGTTTTTGCATAAAGAAACTTCATACAGCAACATAATACTGTATTCTGCCTGGTTAGCATGGTCTGACTAGATTATAAGTAATATACCTCCTATGATACGTTGTTTCTGGTGGTTTTAATAATTCTAGTGAAACTGCTCATTTTAATCATAACTTATTATCCCAAACACATCTATTAAACACTAATAAAACTGTGAGTGCACAGGGTATAGGTGTTGCAAGTAATGGCACCTTGAGTATTGAGGCAGCAGGCATGAAGAGCATTAAATCTGTATTTACTGTGCTTTCTCTGATAACATTTTCCCGTTTGCCCAAATTTAAACTGTCTTTCTCCTGTAAGAATTTTGTCATAGCCTTGAAGTTGCTAGAAGACAACACGGTAATCAATATATTCCTTGGATAAAAGAATTTTTACTAGGAATATCCAGCCAGGTTATTCCATATGACAAACCCCCAAGATTACACAATGCCACCATGCATATACACACACAAGCAAAAAATAGATAATGGCTGAAAGGACTCTAAGTTTGTGAGTTTTAAGCTATCCAGAGAGCTAAAGTGGAAACACTGATGCCACAAGTTGCTTAAACACTCTGCTGAACAGTTAGCTTATTCCCATCAGCAAAGATTCCTACTTTATGAAGTCTTCCCTGTCTGCAATGCCTCAATTCAAGTCCCTTTGAAATTATTAACATACTCAATGAAATCTTTAAATTCTGGATCAAAATCTAAAGGCCAGAATGTCTGATGTGTTTTACTGGGACACAAATAGCACAAACAAGTAGCGAACCCAGCTGTAATACTGTGCTCAGCTGTGTGGCCCCCAGCATAGGAATGGTGCAGACCTGCTAGAGCAAGTCTAGAGGGGAGCAACTCAACTCTCCTAGGCTGAGAGAGCTGGGGTTTGCCCCGGGTTACAGTGTATTCTATTACCATGAGCTGTTGAGACCAGGTGTAGCAATGTTCCTTGCCTCCTTCCTCTGGACTATCTCCTGTTCATGGGCCCATCAGTGCCTTGCCCCATGACTCACCATCCCATTGTGAGATGCTCCGCCCAGGGGGAAGAAGCCAAGCATTCCCACCAGGATAAAATCTGGGGCCTGGAACAGCACAGGCAGCCTTACCTGCTGGGATCCCAGAGGACAAGATCTACACCACCAAATCAGACTGCTCAGACCTCTTTCTACAAGATCACCGCTTCAACAGGACCACTTCAAAGAGAACTGCAGCTACCACTGAATCGGACTGCTACCAACACCCTGCCTGGGAGGGTGCCAGGTTGTACCCCTGACTCTGTCAGGTTTTAAACTAGTTTCTCTATATTTCTCTGTAAAAACTGTTATTCCCATTTCCTCATATCTTTGCCTGAAGGCCCCTTAATTTCAAATTTATCATAACTGGGAGGGAAGGGGGTTGTATTTTCCATTCCAAGGGGGCTCCTGCCTTCCTCAAGCAGACACCTGTCTTTCAAACCAAGACAGGGTTGTTCAGCCTGGAGAAGAGAAGACCCCAGAAAGACCTCATTGCACCTTCCTGTACCTAAAGGGGACTTCCAAGAAAGCTGGAGGGGAACTTTTACAAGGGCATGATAGGACAAGTGGGAATGGCTTGAAACTGAAAGACAGTAGATTTAGATTAGATATTAGAAATTCTTTAGTGTGAGGTGGTGAGGCACTAGCACCTGTTGTCCAGAGAAGTTGTGGATGTCCAACCATCCCTGAAAGTGTTCAAGGCCAGGCTGAATGGAGCTTTGAGCAACCTCATCTAGTGGAAGGAGTCCCTGCCCATAGCAGGCAGGTTGGAAGTTGATAATCTTTAAGGTTCCTTCCACCCCAGACCATTTTATGGTTCTATGATATATGAACTTCAAAATAATGTCAGCATAACATTTAATTTTAATAAGCCTCTAGGAACTACGGAAACAATGTTGTAGCCAAACATCTGCTTTTCTAGATGCCTGAACAATATTTTAAAATCCATCTTTTTATGCTCTAATGCATACTGGCTCAACCTAACAATCCTGCCTTCTCCCAATGGTGCAAGATGAATGGTACCAACTTTGTTTTAACTCACTTTATTTCAGGTGTACAAAGATCTTTCAGCTGTAAAAAATGATGTCCTAGACAGGTAGAACCATTCCAATTATGATAAGCTGTCTTTGTTCTCAAAAATTTTCATTTGTCCAAATCTCAGCTGTACATATTCCTGCTCTTGAAGCCATAGTACAGGTAATACCTGCCTTGGGAATATCAGTGCCAAGTATGTGGCGATGTTCAGTCTTTCTCCAATACCTTCTCCTTTTTTATTTGGTAACAGAGTATTTGCCCTTCCAGCTGGCAATTTCTGTGATACTCAGAGCAAAAAAAGCTTGGCAGAGTCTGCGTTTTGGACAGTTCAATGAAGAAAAGGTAAAATCAGTACAGGAAGGAAATAAAGGGCGCAGCAAAGTAGAGGCAATGACTGCTATGACCTACTCAGTTTTTGAAAATTAAGGTATGTAACTCTGTATTAACAATGTTCCAGATTCCTAACATCCCCATGCAAAAATAAAGAAGCAAACCAATAATAATTAGAAAACTTTTTCTTTTCCCTTTTGCTTTTGCACTTCACCATCTATTCTCTATTAACTGCTCTCTTCATTTGTTTGCTCAATCTTCTCTCTTGAGCAGATAAAGGTTTCATTAAAGTAAAGCCTAATGCTGTTAGTGGCAGGAGAGCTGCCAACCCTGGCGGTTTTAGTAAGTCTATTAAGCTGACCTAAGCATGCTAATGCTTAATAAATTCCCTCCATTCACAGCAGTCCTTTGCAAATATTCTTTTATCTCATGTGGAAAACTAAGTTCTGCAATTCAAATGAGTAATAAAAGACCAGACCCCACACTTTGCCTTATATGTATGCATATACACAGTCTCGTCTAAGAGGAGCAGCACATATCATCAATTGCAATCTCTGCTGTACCAAAAGTACTACTTGAGATTACAGAAAGGACTAACAATAGCTTGATGAAAGTATTCCAATTATTAAGATGAAATCAGCACTGGACAAGCAAAACAGAACTTTTTTTTCATGGCTTTCCTGCCATAGTCCATTTGCAGAGCAGATTTTCTAAACCTATTTGAAGGACATCTGCTATACCTATTTAGTACATTTTATCTCTAATTTATCCAGCAAGCAGGAAAAAAAAAACTTCAAACCCCAGATTCTAGAAATCACTGCCATCTTCTGCCATTACCATAGCACTTACAGTGATAGAAGAATACTCTGAAGAACAAGTGGACTACAAAGCACTACTAGTCAGCATCACCCCTTATCAAAGGAAAAGACTTTATCATCCTTAACATCACTTGCCATTCTTCAGGGCTCCACAGCTCCAGTAATTACCTTATTTTTAACTGAAAGAAGGCTTTTAAAGCAACAAAGTACCCAGTCTTCATGTCTTACAGAAGAGAAAAACAGCCTGTAGCAGTGGAAAATGACTGACCTAAATTCTTCTCTCTCGAAAGGTTAATGTAATTGTTTAGATAAAGTAATAAATATGGGGGCAGGGCATGGGGTTGAGAGAGGGTACCACCCTATGTCTAATAGGAAAAATACTCAATAAGCAGCATGATTTATTTAAGTAAACAGCTGCCTGAGAGCTACTGACAGGCAAGAGCAGAAATTACGGTGGAACAGTCCCACAGCATAATTTCTTCAACCATAATAGAAAACATTGGCTTACAACAGCCGATATTTTATTCATTCTCTGTTTTCAGGTTTTGTAAAGGTTACTGGAAACCCTACTCACTTAAGTTCATACAAAATTATCATGCATGTGGAAAAACAATGAAAGGACCATGGTTCTGTGAATAAACAGGACTACATTTTAAACTCAAAACCTACACTGTCCTAATAAGAAAAAAATACTCATCTTTGTATGGATTTAGCAGATTAAAACTAATCATGCACATATCTTACTATACTTAGTGTAGCATTTATACATCAGCTACTGCAGTGAGATAAACAAATTTATTAGCAACCTTGCACAGAACCGGAACTCCTACATGGGAAAATAAACCATCCCTCTCTATCAAAAGGTGTCTTTCCGCTTCCCCAAGAAAAGAGAAATGATACTGAAGCCACCGACAGCAGCTAACAATTGTACTGCTTAGCCATAGCTGTGGTGAAGTCTTCAAATAAAGAAAAGCTTGACAGAGAGCTTCTTCACAATCAGCTGAATATACCCTTAAGCAATCCTCCTCCTCCATGTTATTTCATTAATTTATTTCCTATCCTTGCAGGACAAAACAGTACTTACTCTAGATAATGCAACAGCCCACAGACCTCTTCTCAAAGGGCTCATTTCTGTTCTACTGCATGGGAACACCCAATTGTCAGAGAACAGAAAATACAGATGAGTGAGAGCAATGAAGAAGTGAAGGAAATTATGTCCTGTGAATAAACTTACCTTACGTAAGAGAAATATAGCAACTTTTTTTTTCTATTCTTTTTAAATAAACACTCTTACTATCTCATCTGAATGACCCATGTAATACTGAATAATGCACCCATGTAACAAAAGAGGAATTATTATGCCCCTAAATCCACATCTAAGAGCTCAGTTTTACAAGATAACACTGGATACTTCTGAATTCTTATTAGTTAAGCTTATGGGGAAAAACCCCACAAGTTAAGGACCCTGAAAAAAATCTAGTGTGCCACAGAAGGCTATGCCAATGAAAGGGAAAAAAAAAAGTAGAATCATCATGGAGAATATAAATGTATTTTATAACTTCATCTCTAGTGCCGTCTTGTTACCCCCACTGATTCTCTTTGTGGCAAAAGAGGAATGTAAAGGAAGATGTGACATCTGTGTTTCAACTTACTTTTTATGAAAATGGTAAAATTTTAGTAACCAATATCATTACCTCTTAAAAATCCACTTGGATCCATTTGTTATTGAGGCAATTGATATTGTTCCAAAAATAACCATGTAAAAAATTGCTACAGTTTTTCCTTCAATTGTTGATGTCTTGGTACCATCAACATATAAAGATAAGAAGGCAATAAACGCATTATTTCATAAGAAATTTATAGTATCTTTGTGTGCAGCTGTTGATTTATGTAAGTGAACTTTATACTGCTAAGAAACACGATTTATATACCAGAAAAGAAGGTAAAAAGTAGGTCAGTGATATAGGACAATGGTTCTTAATAAAACTTGCATCCCATTCTCCAGCTTGAAGCATAACGTTCATTCCTCATATTCTGGAGTGTTAAATAACACTGTAACTAGATGCAGAAGACAAGAATCATTCAACATTATCCACCCTTGATCTTTACACAAAATTCCCATGACATCCATAGAACTTCCATAGCTGTACAAACTAGAATAAGGTCCATGGCAAACATAGCTTCCAGGATTTGCTCTACAACAAATATCACAAGCGAAAGAGAGACAGCAAATGTTAACTCTTTATTTGTTTTGAACATATAAAGGTTATATGAAACAATTGAAACAATTTTTATTTATGAAACAATTCTTTTAGAGCCATCTTGTGGGGAAAATAAGGAATTTAAAACAATACATGTACTTTAATAGCTTTTCTACCAAAAAGATCAATGTTTAGTATCACCTCTTCTAGTACTCTTTTAAAAAAATAAATATCTCAGGCACACTGTAAACTTTATACGACATTGTTTAATCCCCTAGAACACGAAGGAAGTGCCTTTATGAACAATCACATGTTAAAAGATTAGTTCTAGATAGAAAAAATATATATCATTACGTTAAAGATGCTATTTTTCTGAAGAATGGTTTTAGGCCAGATTCTATTCAAACTCCACCCAACTATAGCCCACAAAAAAACGCGCAAAAATGAAGAGAAGCTGAGCCTTCTTTCAGAGCCCTCTTGAGTAAATTGGATAGAATTATTCAACCTAACTAAACTGGGGGTAAAAGAAAGCAAAATAAATCTAAACATATTAGTAGATCTAGCACTCAAACCTGAAAAGTTTTCATTCTTGAACATGCTTAGCATTTCCAATTTAAAGCTTTGGTAATATTTGCAAGTTCTGAAGGAGTTTACACCAGTTGTTTATAGAGAACTCATTACATGACAGTCTTCTGTTTGTATACACTTAAGTAAAGTACATAGCCTTGGAGCCTTGGGCAGAGAATTTCAGTATAATCAAAAGTCATGATGCAGACTTCAGCTACCTAGGGCAATCAAACATTAGCTCTGCCTGATTTATGTGTCTTGTCTATGAAACAAAGTGCTTAAATTTTATCCTAGAGAACAAAAGCGCACATGTAGTTCATTTATCTTACTCAGTCTTAATTTATGCCCTAATAAAATATTTCATTTACATAGAACATTAAAGTGTATCACATCACATTTATCCAATATGTAATTATCTTCTATTAATACAAAAGTAAAACAGGACATCACAGAACACTTGCAAAGCACACAATCAAGAGGTATCACAGAAATACACAGTTTTTTGAGTTGTTACAATCAGTGTATAGTATGGACTAGCAGGCACCTCTGTTAATTTATTTTTTTTTAAATGAAGAAAGAAATTTGACAACAAAAGGGTCCTATGGTACCCAAAACCTGTGACAGCTGTAACTAAAGAGAACACACTGGCACCCAGACATATAACCAGACAATTTTGCTAAGGCGAGCATGAGTATGTCAATTTTTAGTTTTACACTCCTACCAAACTTTGAGCAAAAGAAGGTGTACATGTGCGCTTTTAGCTTTCCTTCCTCTTTAAAGAGGACAGTGAGATCTGCTTCCTCCGTGCCTGCTTTAAACTTTGGAAAGGAGCCCTGACTCAGGGGCACTTGCCTTAATGAGATTTTGGATTTCTTTGAATTTTGGATGTTCTTTATCAGCTACCAGCTGCAGCAATATTGCTTCGCTAGTAGTAACTATAATTCCAGTACGTGCAAGACGCTGAAAAAGAAAAGAGCAGAGAGGAAATAAAGTAAGATATTTGCAAATGTGAATGAGTGAATTTTGTAAAAAAAGACAGCATTTTTAAAAACACCTCCTATTAACAAAATTATTAACTGCCAATTCCATTCCATCATTTCTCAGTGGTATCATTTACAAAGCTAGGATGAAAACTGACTGGGTTTAAGACTTTCCTATGGCAAAAGGCTGCCCTGGATTACAAATAAGGCTTTCTACTTGAACTGGATTTTTTCCCCAAGTCAGATTTAATAGGCAGCAGCCCCACACATCTTAAAAACAACCCTTTCCCCTTGTATGACCCAAATCTTCACTCTCATGCAGATTTGAAAGGCCTGGGGAAAAACAAAACAGCAAGGTCCAACCTAAAAGCAAGAGCAAGAAATTGTAACAGTTTCTCTTTCAGTCCTCGTTATGTACCGCTACTTCAGCTGTTGGACTACAGAGCACGCTAATAGCAATAATCTCTGGAGACAGAAGAAAAATCTCCTCTACAGACATTATAAATCATACTGGCACAACAGCAGCTCTTTTTAAATGATATTTCATTACAGGAAGTAATTCCAGAGTTAGTTATCAAAGGCTACAGGATAAAATGCATAGCTGCAGAGAAAGCAAAAGCAAAAGAGGTCTGCTAGACATTGTAAGTATGCAACTCAGCAGGGCTTGGGCTTCACATAGCACAGGACTTACTGTTAAGTTACTGGACTTTTAAAACTGTGGTTGTTGCTTACATAGCAAAGTTATCTTCAGCAAAGGCTGACCAACCCATGCCCCCCATCATCCTCCCAGCCATCATACAGATGCTTTGGCAGTAAAACTCTTCATGGAGTCAGCTTTCCCTACATCATCCTCTATGCAGCTGCATGCTCCACCAAATCTAATGGGATCCTGAATGAGCCAAGGGAGGGCAAGTGGCATAGAATAGAGATACGCATATACAAGTTTCAACTGTAACCACTAAAGCAAAGAGAAGCTCCAGACTTTCTAGCTGTTCAATTACAAAGCAACTGATGGGGGAAAGTTATTAATTTTAAGGGACCAATCAGTAAAATATATGTAACTACAACCTACATAAAAACAAACTAACAAGGCTGGATTTACTGAAGTCAACGCTTCCTGCTTGCCATAATAGCAACAACCCTTGCAATATTCTTAAGACAAAAAAAAGCAGGTACCTTCCTCAGCTCTTCTACTCCATACAACCATATTTGTTAAACCTCACACACATACAAATAAGAAGAAAAACAGGAAAATCGAAATATCATGTCAATGTTTTCAACATGAGCTTCTCCAAGAATACAGAGGTTTTGGTTTTAACTAGTATGGATGAGAAAAAACACCAGATAGTTAAAAAAAATCACTGCCTTTTCTGAAATGTTCATTGAAAAAAGAAAACATCTTCTCTTTAAAAGCAAAACATACCATAGCATGTCAAAGAGGCTGGCATTGGCTTATACCTTCTAAAGGACTAGATATAATTTTTATAGATTTCAGATTAGCAGAAATTAAGAGATGCACTTGCTAAGTATATTGGGTGATTTCCAAGGAAATTACAAGTTTTCTTAGAATGTTGTCTTTGAGAAGAAGGAAAGTATCAACAGTATGTTGCATCCACACTGCAGAAACAAGTAGAAAAGACACAGAAGAGAAAAGAAATCCAGCAGGAGCAGACTAAGTTGTCTCAATCCGAGACCAAGCACTGGCATAAGACATCTTCACCAGACAGGGCAGAGATTCAGAAGAGCCATAACCTCGAACTGTTGGGCTGAGGTTTTTCATCAATGAAAATTTTCAGATTTTTTTGGTTTCTGAGGGTGTTTTTAACTACAAGTTGTTGCCTGCTGTCATTTTTAGGCACACAACAGAAGTGGAGGCAACCTGTTACCCAGGCAGACATGAAAGATTTTGGTATCCATTAAGTCAAATTGCAGTTCCAAGTACACCCACTCAGATATTTGCATATCCATCACCAGCACAATCAAAACCCATGCTATATGATGGGAAATGTGGAGAACTGAAGGGGCAGGTGGGACCAGATGGAAATTATTTGAGGTTGCTGAGGAAGCTAGTTGTTATCACCGCAATGTCACTCTTTATTATTCTTGAAAGGTCACTGTGAATAGAGAAGGGCTGTGTTACTGTGAAAAGGCAAATATTACACTCATCTTCCCAGAAAAGTAAGGGAAAGGGCCCAGGAACCCTGATCAATAAAACTCACCTCAGCTCACCAGTTTGCACAAGAGACAACGTCAGACTCACTCATTAAAAGAAAGTGACTAGGAACTGTGAGCTCTATGGTGAAACCAAAAGCATACCCAACACTTTGGTACGTTGCCCACTTCCCTAAGAAATGTAATGCCACAGTCAATCAGGATTAAGGACATGTCCAATACACGTCCCTTTCTCCTCCTCCCGAGCACGCCCATGTCTTGCTTGTTCTAGCCCACATCCCTCAGTAGCATTTTTAAGCGAGGCTCTGTAACACAAAAAGAGGATAATGCTGGTATGTGCTGCCATGTGCAGCAGAGAAGGTGCTGCTGCTGGCTCAACACCGCAGGGCAGCAAGTTTTTGCTGAATCATATTGTAATGTCTGATGACACAAGGGATCACAGCAAAACATTTACCTTTTTGACTAGAAAGTAAAGCAAAGCTAGCTTGTCACTGTTTTAACCTTTATTGTATTGGCCCAACTTCTATGCTTACAGACACAGTGTAAGTGATAAATGTACAAAAACATACACAATAAGGCAGACAGAGCTCTGGTTTTCTGTATTTGTTTTGTCTCCTACTGCTGCTGCACTACATTGATTTGGGAAGTCCACGACTTCAGTCACTCCTGTACTCTGTGTGTGTCCCTATGCTCTATGTGACAGTTGACATTAGGTTTCCACTTAATCAAAGTCATGGGATTCATTAGTCACTATATGTTGGGGATTTCTCTTTAGCCTTTAAGAAATTAGGTCCTCTCAAAGTCTATGAAAAAGTATAACATGCTGTGGTTATTATTAGTTTCTATTTCCAAATAATTGTTAGGGCCTGAAGCAAAAATTGCAATACTTAATGTATATATCAGGTTTTGACTTCCAACAGTGATGCCTCTAGGCAAGTTAAGAGTACACCACCAAAAGATCATTTGCATGAATTTGTTACCACATAGTTGTATGTGCTTTTAAATCTTCTTGTTACATTCATCCCCACTTTCTCAACATTTAGTTTGACTAAGATCCTAAAAGCAGGGGTGAGGGGAATTTTTACTATAATCAGGATCTTGTGATTAACCTTTAATTTGCACTGATGAGGAAAAGCAGAAGGAGGGACAGACATACAAGAAGGAGCTTTGAACAGGATCACTTACTATTTGCATTTCAAGAATTTCAACACCTGAATAAATAAATTCAACACCTGTTCTTCGGAACAACAAAGCCAAAAGCTTTATAGCACTTTTACTCTGCTATAGAGGTAACACTGCATAAAGGGATATGCTAAAATGCTAATGTTTATACAGAGTAACCTATATTGTATAAAACAATCCCTTTTAAATTCCAAACATCCCAAACTGGGTTATGCATATTAAATCATAAGGAGAAAAAAAAGGCAGTAATTCTTCTCCATCTTCAATGCTATTATAAGAATCAGAGCACTCACCTCTTTCTCAAATCTACATTTACCCACTGCTTTGTCCTTAGAAATTCCTTGTTAGCTTACAATAAGCAAAGAACTTAACATACAAGGTGAAGAAAGCCTTGACTAAGAAACTTACCTCAAGAGCAAACATTCTGTCCATCATACTTCTTGATGAGGTGGCATCAGCTACAATATGAACTTCCAGACCTCTGCCAATTAATTCCAATGCTGTTTGCTGGATGCAGACATGAGTCTACAAAGTAGAAACCAAAGGCAAAAAAGCCATCATTATTATATGATGTAATGACAGTAACACAATCACAAATTAAGAGTACATAATTAATTAGAGTTCAAATATGCATTTTTCTACCCCTGGCATTACTAGGGAACTCAATATGCATTTTAAATGCCAGCTAAGATTGAGACAAGTGCCTGTAGTTTACAAGTATCTCATTTCAAATTTTATTATGAGATAATACTAAAGACAACACAAAAATAATTTATTCTGTAGAGGATATCTGAGCTCTAAGTAATATAAATTGAGTTGGTTTTTTTAATTACAGAAAGCAATGCCCCCTTTGAGGGCCAACAGATGTTACCATAAACCAATATAAGGATTGGCAAGGCACCTACTTCTACTCCAAAGAGGACAATACTGCGGACTCCAGGGATCTCTGCTAATGCTGCTTCAACTTCTGGCAACACCATTGAAAACTTCGTCTTGGGAAGCACAAGTTTAGCTCCTGTTAAATCAATTTCTTGCACAGTGCTGCCAAGACCTTTGGGATACTGTTCAGTGACAATAACCGGGATTCCCAAGAGCCGTGCACCTTGGAGCTGCAAGCGCACAGAGAGGAAAACATTAAAAAAAAAAAAAGAAATTATTAAAGAACAATAATAACAGAGGCATTGTTATTACCTAAGACTAAGTAATTGTTAGACTGTGTATAAAATAATAGCTTACAATGAGTGATCAAAACTCAGTACAAGCAGAAAAAAAAGCAAACATACCAAGCGTTGGCCCACACTGATAATATCGCCAAAGTATTTGATGGCAGGCCGGAACCGTTCTTGCATGTCACAACAGAAAAAGACGGTGCTTGAGGGTGTCAGATTGCCCAAAGTAGTAATCTGAAAAAAGAAATAAAGGGAATGTTTTCCATGGCACCTTTCAGAAAGGTGTCACCAGTGGACACCTTTCAGAAATGCAGCAGAATGAGAGTCTGCAATACCTCTGCCAGATAATGGATTTATGCTATTTTGAGTCAAAAACAGGAGAAAAGTTTTTCAAGCCTGATTTTGGTATGTTTCTAAATTCAAATGAACAGCTGATACTGAACAGTATGGTATAGTCATCGATACGTAATCAAGATTTTATTACATGGGAAGTACAAGTCAACATAAATGTACATGGAAATTCTGAACTCTGAAGGGGGCAGAGGAATATACTGCCTAAAGTACAGCAAAAAAAAAAAAAAAAAGAAAAAGTACCAAAAGCAAAATTACATTCTTCCAATTCAATTTTAAATTCACAGTTATTGGAAATTATATAGACTCAGGATAAATTAAAGTTAAAAAAAAATATTCAGACTTCCACTTGCTTTCAAATATTGTATGTACACATATTTTCAATACTTCCATTGTGTAGTCAATTTGATTTGTCTATGACATGTTTTAGTACAATTCTGATGAAAGTCCAAAGACCAGAAAGAAAGCAGAGAAGACTGCAAATATTAGAAACTGAATACATTTTAATGAAGTAAAAGTAATCTCCTAGAGTTTCCCTCATACAGGCTACCAAGTGGAGTAGAAGGGAGGGAATAAAAAAATAAATCAAGTATTTCATTTTCTTACACTTAGGGTGCTTTGTGCTTGTATAAAAAAATTACTTGCACTAGCTGTAGAAACAAAGTATAGGGCTTCAGATGGAAGCTACAGGGAAAGAAAAGAGCTACATACTATTATTTAGTTGTAAGGCAACTCAAGAGAAATTACATCCATTCAGGAGCTTTTCAGCAGACAGGTAAATCGAAATGACTAAAGAGCTTCTGGGAAGTACCCATTAATCATATACACTTCATTTTCTGCAAACTGAGGTTGTAATGCTTTAAACTGAAACAAAATTACAAAATCTGTAAAAGAATGTATTTCTGAAGAGTGCAGATGTCTTGGGTTTACATGACAAGGTTCTGGTAGTGAGGGGAGGCTGTAGGGGTGGCTTTTGTGACAAGATGCCAGAAACAGCCTCATGTTGAGAGAGTGCTAATGCCAGCTGGATCCAAGACAGATCTGCTGCATCAGTCATGCTGGTGACAACTCTATGCTAACATATTTAAGAAAGGGTAAAAAAACCCACTGTACAACAGCAGCTGTGAGAGGGGACTGAGAATACGTGGAAGAAACAGCCCTGCTGTTTCCAAGGTCAGTGCAGAAGGAGGGGCAGGAGATGTCCCAGGTGCAGGAGCAAAGATTTCCCTGCAGCCCCTGTTGCAGCCCACGCTGAGGCAAGCCTTGCCCCTGCAGCCCATGGGCGTCCACAGTGGAGCAGAGATCCACCTGCAGGCCATGGAGGACCCCACAGCAGAGCCTTGAAGAAAGCCTGCATGTGCCTTGAAGAAGGCTGTGATTCTGGAGACCCATGATGAAGCAGCTCCTAGCAGGACCTGTGACTGTGGAGAGGAGCCCATGCTGGAGCATGTTTGTGAAGGACTGCAGCCCGTGGGAAGGATGCACATTTGGGAAGTTCATGACATACTATGTCCCATGGGAGGGACCCCACGATGGAGAAGGGGAAGACCGTGAGAAGGATGAGTACAGAGGTGAAGTTTTATGAACGGACCACAAACCCCATTCCTCGTCCCTCTGTGCTGCTTGAAGGGAGAAGGTAGAGAAGTTGGAAGTAGAGTTAAACCTGCCAAGAAGGGAGAGATGAGAAAGAGCTGTTTTTGCACTTCCTCTTATTTCTGATTATTCTACTCTGTTATTGAGTTAGCACTATATTAAACTAATTTCCCCAAGTCTGTTTTGTCTACAATGGCAATTGGCAAGTGATCCCTCCCTGTCCTTATCTTGATGTACGAGCTTCTTGTCATATTTTCTCCCCTCTGTCCTACCGAGGAAGAGTGATGGAGCAGCTTGGTGGGCATCTGGCAGCCAGCCAGGTTCCAAAACTTTCATTGATTCATCACATCTCTCCTGAGTAAAACGCTGTTGGTCTCAATTTCCAAGGCTGAAAAACTACAATAATGGCCATGCTTAAGCGTATGCAATAGCCTGTTCAAATTGTTGGGAAAATTACTTGTATGCGAACAATTGTAAATGCTAAATTCCCTCAATGCTCACTCAAAAACAGCACTACTGCCAAAGCAGCAAACATTCACAAACATGGTTCCTCCAGACCTTGTGAGCCAAACAGCAACACTATTAATACAAGCAGTTACAGAGGTAAATGCAGTAACAACCAGAGTGTAGATGATGCAACACTGGGCCTACTGATGCCACAGGAAGACAGAAGAGCATCACAACAGGCATTAGGGAAATCTTTTTCACCAGGAAGATACAGCTGCACTGAAAAAGGTTACCACAGTTGTGAGACCTCCATCCTTGGAGATTTTCAGCATTCAGCAATGCAGCAGCTGATTTGATCAAGGGGTTAGGGAAGGCAGCCTCTAGATATTTTTCCCAAATAACACTTCTGCAACTCTACACCAGGTAATGAATGAGGACTGGGACCAAGAAAGATTGAACATAAAATTAAATAACCACCTTGTTCTTGAATACCATCCATCTACATGCTTGAACAATGCAAAAATCAGTTGGCAGGCAGTACTAATGTACAATTCAACACCACAGGGAGCACCTACTGTGACCCATCCCAATTCTGGCACTTACTACCACCACAGAAGTAAATTATGACATTTAACTTTCCTACCATTCAGCAATAAAAATAGAATAATTGAAAAAGACAATATTTATAAGTGTAGTTCCTACTCATAAAATGTGTCATTTTGTCTTGGCATTTATATGACAAGCAAAGACTATTATTTTCTCCTATAAATCTTTCTATCACTTTAAAAGCTGCACCAGGGGATGTTTAGGTTGGACATTAGGAAGGACTTCTTCACAGAAAGAGTGATTAGACATTAGAATGGACTGCCCAGGGAGGTGGTGGAGTCGCCGTCGCTGAAGGTGTTGAAGGAAAGACTGGACGTAGCACTTGGTGCCATGATCTAGTTGACACGGCAGTGTCCAGTCATAGGCTGGGGTCGATCTCAGAGGTCCTTTACAGTCTAATTGATTCTGTGATTCTGTAATTTTTTAAGATCTTTTTGAACTACCACAAACCATCATGGACTGTAGAATGATCTATGTGAAGTTAATCTACTGCCTTGGTATACACCTTCCTCTGCCAACGCAGCAGATGGCACTACCATCCTTAGCAGAGGAACAAATGTGAATAGAGTTGGAAGGTCTTCAAGAAGCTTCACAGTCTGCCCCTACAGAACAATCAAATAAAAACACATATTCTTCACAGATAACTACATGGTCTGACCCATCAGCAAGAGAACTCCTAAAAAACCCATCCCACAGCTCTATTACCTTTATGTTTCAGTGTTTTCTCAACCACAGCTCCTTTGCTGCCTGAAGTGTTATTTCCAGTTACGTCCACAGTGAATTCAAAACACAAGAGCATTACCATCCTCCTTCACATGGACAACCATGTGAAAAGCCTATTATCAGACCTCAAGACTCAGACCTCGTCTCCCTTTAGGCCTTCCCCTCCCCTTCCTTATTCTAAAATATATCTAATGCTTTTAGTATTTCTTCCTACAACTCAAGTTATTTTCATGGTCCTCCCTGGGGTAGTTTTCAAATTGCAGTCTGGAATAAGGCACTCAATACTACTATCACAGCAGTGTTTCTCTGCCCATACTACTTCACTGCACTAGCAGGGCCTCAAATATTAGCCAATTCACAGCCCTTTCAGGCCCTGTTTATTTTGTACTTTCCAGTACACTATTTGCTCTTTTCATAATTGATGATACTTAGACTACTGAGGTGCATTTTAAACTTAAAAATCATCCCTCATCTTTTATTTGTGTAGCTGATTATTTCTACATTGCTGCTTCCATTTTGAAGTGCATCTTATTGCACCCTGCTTCTCCAGCTTGTCCTGAAATCCCTGCTTCCTCAGAATTCTGCTTCCTCAGATGCTTGCAGCTCCTTACAGCCTGAAATCTTCTGCAAAAACAGTATGTGCCCTAAGTTTTGTCAAGGACAAGGACAATAGAATAATTAAAAAACAGTGGATTTGGGAGCCATCTTACAGAGCACAACTCAATTTTATTCTGATTTGACAGTGAAGTGCAGAAGAAAACTGACTGTCTTTCCAGACAGGGAGTATCCTTATAGACTTCCACTGAATCTCATATGTTTATGTCAAAAATCAGGCAGCTGCAGCAAAAGCACTATATCTACTTTTCTTTATTGTCAAGTTGGTTTCATATGATTTAATTTATGCCTTCAGGTTCATACCAGGAGCATTCTAAAATAAAGTTCTGTGAACTATATATTTGCTAAATAAAAGCTTTTACAAAATCTAACATAGATACTTCATACATTGATTTTCATATTTATTTCTGATTAACTTGCAGTCTGAATTGTGGCAGAACAAGAGGAGACTGGAAGAAAGAGATGCTAAGATCAAATAGTCAACACTTGCTGGTGTTACCTGGAAGAGCAGATGTAGAAAGGACAGAGTGCAGCAGAAAGCAGTTTGAAATTCAGTTTCATAAACAGTAGCTAACACAGTCCATAAATAAATTCATGTAAGTATTTGCTATGTATAAAGGAAAGGTTTAGTTTACTGGTTCTTCAGTGTGCCACGTGTATCCTACTACTCACATGCTTCCAATGCCATCCTCCCCTTTCTACAAGGATGCTGTCAGGGTCACATGACACCTCCACTTCACATCTCCTGACAGTGAAAATGACCCAGACCTCCCCAGTGCTACATCCCAAAGAGCTGGGGTGAGGGCAAAACTACACCTGAACATCAAACCCTGGGCTGGCACACCAACACCTGTTTGATTTCACTGTGGAAAGAAGCAGGCTGGGCAAGGATTGTGAACCACTGCAGCCACACTACCTGACTGAATCCACCCTGAATATACCATTTACTCAGCCACAATACCATTAAACAACTTGAACTCAAAAGAAAAGTAAAAAAGAAAATCAAAACCCAAATGACCTGAGGTTCCCCTCAACAGTATATATTTCCATTTGTTGCACTTCATTTCTCTTAGTTAGGATTTTCTGTCCTCCAGTTGAAGGTTATCCACAGCACAACCAGAATAGGTACATCAAATGGCCACGTAACCTGATGCAGCTCTTTTACCCAGCTAAAGAAGTCTTCTCTAGGACCTCGTCCAGACCAGGATTTAAAGGTATGCTGTCATAAGTTACATACAGCTTTAAATCCTACTCTAGAAAATACCTAGGTGGGAAAGGAGAGGTGATTTTTCACATCTATTTAATCTCTGCTGATTATTATTATCAGACAAAATGTGATTCTGATGAAGTACTATAATTACAGGTTCAGCTTTACAAAAATATTCTACAAAAATGTACTACATATACTGGCTTTTTATCTGTACTTTCCCTGTTTAAACTCCAGAAAATCATGATACATACAAAATTAAATTTCCTCACAGTATTTCTAATAAACAAGAAACTGGAAGAAAAGAAATAACCCCATTTGACATCACTAGTCACCTCATAAATCTCACACCAAGGTTACCCACTAAAAGGGCAGATGGGAGGATGCTGCAGCTTTGGTATTTCAAGAATGGCATAAAAAAGACAACAACCAAAATAAGCTACCATCTTTTCTTCTCCTATATTTCTAAAAGGAAATATGTAAGAGTCAGTTGTAATTTGCTGCCTATTTTTCAAAGCAAAAAAATTGAATAAATTCAGTTTAATGTATTTCAAGAGAAAAATAAGTTACAAATGTTTCAATTTAGAAACATAAATATTTATCTTATACTAAGCCAATGTGTAGCCTTTTATATGCAATTCAGCATTTAAAAAGGACAGATTCAGTTGAAAACCACATGAAGCTCATATAACTAATGTAGTACAAAAGTCTTCAGCAAAATTTAAAATTACTAAAATGCTTGCTGCAGAGTGAAGATACACAAAGAAGGAGTCTGGATTTGAGGAAAAAAATCCTCTTTCAGTATTTTAAGCCCTTTTTTTTTCCCTCCTTCTTTAAGGTTCCACATGCTGCTTTTCAAAAAACTTATTTATTTAGAAATGTACTAATGTATCAGAATTTATAATTTCACCCTAAAAACCCCAAGTAACTCCCCTGCAATTTATGTTTTGTTTTTTTCCGGTCTTCAGAAAATGGACGTGGGTTCCTGAGTTACTGCTAGTTCTAGTTTCAGACTATCTGGGCAATAACAGGTATGTGCAGTAAGAGCGTAAATCTGTGTATAAATTGTTATATTTTATTTACCTTATCATTCAGCAACAGTTGAATATTATTCTGCAAGCAGCTTTTCTCAAGAAAGGCATGCCTGAGACATCAACCTGTCTCAAGAAATCCATACTGAAATAGCTTATGCAATGATGTCAGCAATAATTTTACCCTTTTAGCTTCAGTATCTTAAGGTTTACCAGTTTGTAAACACAGAGCACAAGTACTGCTGAGGAGATGTGACCTTGAAGTTATGACAGCAACCGTGAAATAGCCTCTCTTGGTTACATATTTGAAAGCTGCCTGAACTCCTCTATTACACAGCTGTAATGTGCATATAGCTATCTTTGGATATCACCAAAGTCTTTTTCCTTACTTCTCTCCTCCAAAGACAGCTACAGCATTACAGCAGAACACAATAATTTCTGTAGCACTATTTAACAGTAGAGGAGATTAAAGTGGTCCTGCATTCCCTCACCCAACCTATAAATATTATTCTGTTAAAAGACTTAAAAGACTTAAAATTTATGAAATGCAGATTACTCCTTTCAGCTAGTACTCAGTCTCCTCCAGTTGGGAAAGGCCTGAGGAAATGTCCCTCTTCACCGCTAGTCTGTGGTTGAGAAGATTTGAGTTGAGGAGTGGCAGCCAGGCAAAACACCACAGTGTAGTGCACCCCACCAGCCAGCCTAATACTGCGTGGCCATCAAAACCTTAAATGGCTGTTTCCTGTCAGGACACCCAAAACAAACAAATGTACATATATGAGGATGGTACAAAGGCGTAAAACAACTGGGGAGCAAATGTCCCTGTAAAGATCAAGCCTTGAATTGAGTTCATGGAGTGGCTTTCCAAGGGCAGCATATGGCAATTTCTCCGTGAGATTACTGACCCTCTCAGCTGCAGGGACAGGAAATTGGAACAGCCCAATCAAACATCATTCGATGCTGACATTTTGTGAGCTATTCTATCAAAAGGCATCCTTCTATGACAGGCCTGTACAGGAATCAAAACGGAAGGATACCATTCCAGAGCTTAGGGGCACTAACTGCCCTAAAGGTTAAAATGCTACCTCCAACTAAATGCATACATACACTTAAAAAAACATGCATACAAAAACACTGAAATTATTGTCTAGGGATACAGATGCTAGCATCTGTGAATTTTAATTTTAAACCAAAAATATCTTTCTAAATATGCAAGTCTAATCACAGCAGCAAGCAAAAGTTGTCCCTCTTGAAACATACATTCAAAACAGTGATTCAACTGACTATGCCACACACAGAGTTGACAAATCAATGTTGTGTGTAACTGCAGATAAAACATCAGGGAGGGAGGGAGAAAGGGAGGAAAACAGGGAGGGAGGGAAGGAAAAAAGGGCATGTAACATAAGTGGCAATGCCTGAATGAATACACAGAAAGTATAATATTCCCATCACTAAGTCCTAAAGGTCTTAAAAAGCACAGCTGTGTCTGTATCATACCAAATGTTCCTCAAACAAGTGATCTCTGAGCACCTGTCTCTGGCTTAAGGCAAGGTGACTGACATCATTGTGATGTCTCAGTTGAGATGTCTTCAACTCATTCACAGCTGCTGAAACATATCAAGGAATAACCCACAAATACCATCCTTTTCATAGCAACAGCTGCAACTGTCACAGAACTGCAACAATATTGGTGTATGTAGGCAATCAAATAGGAAATAATGCATAAAATATTGGTTCATCCTGAATCCCTGCAGTCAAAGCTGTTTAGCGGATTTGCACCCTGGGAATGATGTATCCTTCCTTGTCTCAATACTGACCTTTATTCCAAGACATATGTCCTGCTACAAATGCTTGGGCTGCATTTACAGTTTCAGTGCAGAAGTCATCTGCAAGAGAGTCTTTGCAGAGCAGTGATCTGCATGCACAAATGAGAACCAAAATTCTGACCTGCAACACTGTTACATGCCCAGATTACACAAATTCTGTTTTTAAAACCCTTGCTTTAATTAACATCCATACCAACTCTTTTTGCAATTTGGAAAGACTGGCCATTTTCAGTTTTTCTGATTGGGTCCCCCTAAATTCTTTTTACATCACAGAAACAGAAAAGTTTTAAACTTAATATGATGAGTGTATGAGAGTTTAATAATAAATAATAAAATAAGTTATTAAACTAGTTTGTTCTTCTTAACCATTCTTTCTATACATAAAGTTAAGGGAAAAAAAAAAGATTCCAAAGGCATCCTTGATGTACAGTGTAACCAAACAGGCCACCTTGAGAGTTTATGGGTACAAGACACTATGATTAAGAAGAGTTTACAAACAGCATTTATGAGCCATTTCTGAAAACATGCTGAAGACAAGCAATGTTTCAGCTTTTATGATACCACTTTTCTAACTTCTTAGAATTGTCGGCTAGACAAACTAAAACTTCTTAATTATAAATTCAAAAAAAAATGTTCTGAATGAGAACAGCGATGATGTGGGGTTTATTATTGGGGTTTGTTTTGGTTTGTTGGGTTAAGTTCAATTCTTTGATACTGGAGAAAGGAAGAAATAATGTGTTTCGAGTGGAAGTATTACAGCACAGCTTGCACCAATCTCTAGTGGGCATAAAGGTATCCTCATAGGAGAGCATCTGTAACTGCATCTATCTGGCAGTCTGGGTTCCTATTTGGTGGCTACAGAACTACCCAGCTATAAACCTGTATATCGGAAAGGGGTTTGTGAGGCAAAGAGGTCCTGACGAACTACAAGCCAAGATGCCGAGTTCTGGCAGAGCCCACTTTACCGGCACCCTTTGAGTTTCCACCTTGCAGCATTACCTCTGATTTAAGGCCGGGTAGCACCAGCCGCGTGATTTAACCGAGAGCACTGACTACTTCAGCGACCTGACTTGTTTTCCCATTCATGACGCCAAGTAAGTTCTGGCTCGCTGAAGGCAAAGCCCGGTTACCACACGCGTGTGGCACAAGGCGCACCTGCCTCCCCGCCTAAGGAAAACAAAAGTTTCCACGGACAAACCAGTCAGCGCGGGCTGTGGGGGCTGCACCCACGGTCCCATCCCGCTCCAGGATCCCCCGCTTCTCCCGGAAGGGGTCGGGGGCTGCCGCGACAGGACGGGCCGGGCTGCCCGCCCTCACACGCACCTGTGGCGGCCGGCGCTGCCGCGCCGCCGGGTCTCACCTGGATCTGCAGCGGGACCAGGCGCACCTTGCAGCGCTCGTTGACCAGGAAGCCCTTCGGCAGGTCGATGTACTGGCTCCACTCCTCGGCGAAGAGCTGCACCACGAACTTGCGGTGCATGTCTATTTGGTCCCCGTACAGGCTGAGGAACTTCTGGATCAGCAGCTCGTAGCCAGCGCCGTGGGGCACGCTGGAGGGCCGCGCGAAAACCGAGAAGCAGAAGAGGACGGGCACGGAGCCGCCGCCCGCCGGCGCGCAGCCCCCGCCGCCCGGAGCAGCA
>VXAZ01005107.1:0-20340 GCA_013399875.1 Gymnorhina tibicen
AAATGCTCAACATTTGGATACTTTAACAATATAAATTTCCATAATCTTTCTAAGGTGATCTGTACAACAGATCTTTTACATTTCCATCCATTTTTTTACACTGCTGATGGGATTTTTACCCCATTTAAGAATGAGTTGCAGAGACTTCTACTTAGTGCTATGTATATCACTAGCATACTGTTCCACTAACACAGTAATTGTTCAGACTAAAGGTGCCTATTAGAGACGGCTCTGATACTGATCAGAATTTTCTCTACAGAAAGCAACTGTGAAAACACAGAAAACAACTCAATGTAGAGAAAGAAATGCCCAAACATTTTCTAACTTTCATTGATGCTTTAGAACACTAAATGCTTCCTAGTCAACTGGAACAATAAACACATTTGTTCAGAAAAAAGAAAGTAACCACAAAGCCAACAAAAACCACTTTATAATGCTCTAATGGTGATCACATAATTAATACCAAATAAATTGCTTCTTTAAATTAAGTTTTCGATTAATAAAAGAGTAAGTAGGTCCATAGTTCATTCTACATATGAACAATCAACGTGCCCTTCTTAACCAATCAATTATTACTTGTCTCCATTAGTATTCAACATATTTCTCTTGTTTACAAGCTATGGGCTGACTTAAAGTACTTCGAAAAATGAATGAATTAATAAATAACAGGTATAAAATTCACTCTAGGATGAAACTTCAGTTTCATTTTGTCAGGTTAAATTTATTTATTTAGCCTTTCCTCAGTGAATGAGGGTAGGAAGAGGGATAAAAGAAGGCAGTAGGGATGGAAATAAAAGACGGAATCTTAAAATTATCCCTCCACTCTCTTTACAGATTTTTGGATGGTGGATGTAAAAATCTAGATTGCTTAGTGTGTGATCATTTGTTAGGCTCGTCTTTTTTCCTGCTGAATCCCTTATCAAAATGTTGTCGTATTTGTTGACTTCAGTGGTGTGGTTTCTTTGCCATATGGGTCTATGTTCTGACTGCACTATCTGCAGACTGCATATTCGTGGTGACCTTTCTCTCTCAAGCATTAAAACAAAAATTATCTGTTACAAGCAGAACTTCCTAATAACTACACTAAAAGCCAGAATGCTTTAAGATAAATACTAAAGAAAAAAAAATTAGATAACTAATCATTTTAAATTATCTAATCTTATAGTCTTCACCCTTCTAATACAATTAGAAGCAAATCACTAAATTTTAGTATTCAGAAACCTAGAAAAAGAAGCCTACATCTAAAATGTGTGGAATGAAGATCCTGTGTACTTTAACAGGAATAGAGTCCAGATTGTTGCTCATGTTGGGAAATTGTACATCATCCTATTTTAAAAATACATGCCTGGCTTGAAAAGGCTGCCACTTTATGTGAAAAAGACGGCAAAATCATACAGGAAACATATACAGCTGAAGGACGAAGCAACCAACAAAATTAATTTAGGAAAGCTGGTATCTGATAATGAAATCTTCCCTTGGTAAAAGTTTAGTGGTATTTGCTGCTGGAGTTATTTCCAGGCTCCACGGGAAGATATAAATAATAAGGCCCAGGCTGATAGTAAAACAAGGGATTTCTTTAGCTGCTGGTCACTTCAGGAAAGGCTGCTGACAACTTGCTGTTCTCACAGTGCTTTACAGCAATAGCTGGCAACAAAAGGAATCAGTTTATGATGAGTTGAGAATGAATAAATCAACTGTCAAAAACTGATACTTATATAAAGTATACAAGTAAGACAATTACTGTAAAGTAACTGAACAATTATTGTACACGAACAATTACTACTGTGTGTGCATAAGCAATGCATCTGTGCAAACACTAAAGAGTACCACATCTCAATAACAGCTTTATTGGTAAAAACTAGTCTAAAGAAGTTCCTGACAAAGAAAAATGTGTGGCAGCCTTAATCCATTTATAAGGGTAGAACTTGCAATTATAGGAGGGGATGGTGGTATGGCCTGTCATTGTCAGTTTCAAGAACTTCCCACCAACAAAATTACTTTCAATAACACATAAGTTATCCAAATTATTCACAATACCTTTGCATTTGGGGTCTGGTTTTTGAAAAATACTAACCAAATACAGTGACCCTTTTCTAGAAAAAGGATAGGGCTTTTATTGAAAACTCAGCATGTTTCTTACGTTAGAATGACTTTCAGACAGGCTTTGTGCTAGAGAGGTCTATATCCCTTTTCCCTTGAAAATTTATTAGCAGAATTTATTCCCATTAATTTAGAAGTAAATTTCCCAGAGGCTTAACAGAGAGCCAGCAAATTAGATTCCATCTGCAGCAAGCATGATCTAAACCAGGCAAATGCATGACTTGTCCTCCAACTTCATGAAGTAAGAAAAAATAGGCTGGTCAGTTGTCTCATCTGAAGTTCAAACCCTTCAGAAATATTTGATCAATTGAATGGGAGGGGTAGGTAGAGAGGATTCAAATTGTAACAGGCTAAAGAAATTAGTCTGTCTAGCAACAGAAAAGAGAAGAAACTTAAGTCTGGCATGTATATACTGGTTCTAAGACTGGGGAAGGAAATCAGATCTGAGATACCAGAAAAGACACAAAGCAGAAAGCTGTAATCATTCCAGCTGTTGGCTAAGTGCTGGGTAATAGCCTTGGTCATCCAAACTGACTGAAATGTGTAAAATTATAATTTTAAGGGTAAATATATTTGAAGTAATAGACTCTGAAA
Organism: Gymnorhina tibicen; assembly: GCA_013399875.1. Taxonomy (NCBI): domain Eukaryota; kingdom Metazoa; phylum Chordata; class Aves; order Passeriformes; family Artamidae; genus Gymnorhina; species Gymnorhina tibicen. The sequence continues at coordinate 2,695 of VXAZ01005107.1, forward strand.
AATTATTCAAGAAATGTATGGGGAATAGTGATACAAGGAGCTTAATTTTGAATGTATCACCTATACTAAAGCCTTCTTCTGGTCTTAGGTAAAAAGATTACCTAGGCTATACCAGGCTCTACTAAAAAGAATGTTTTAAAAACACATTGCTTTTTATTTTCTCTCAGGCTGTGCTTTTCTAGTCACATTACATGCAATTAAAGGGTCAGAGCTACAGATATTTTGTACTAAAGGAGAAATCAGCATGCACCTAGAATATCCAAGACAGCCAGATGCTGACAGATTCATTAGAACATCTTTCCTCAGAATCAGTCTTAAAGATCAAGAGAACATTGTGGAGTTTTTTTTAAGGCAGAGGCACCTCTAGACACCTCCTGAAGAAGAGAGCAGATGATAATTGATGTGTGCTGGAGAGCATGATGTGCAAGCAGAGTGATTTATTAGCAATTAAAACTAAGTCAGGAAAGCATCAACTCAATTGTTTTCCTACAGAGTTAGAAAGAAAACCCCATAAAACATTAGAAACTGTTACTGATGGTCTCTAGTGGCTTGTAAGAACAAATGGTCATTTGGTATTTTGTAAACTGAATTTCAATTTAAATTGAATGAATACAGGAAATAGCAGTAATATGACTGAGCAAATGCTGATCATTTAAAGCCTTTATTTCATTGTTGAAGAGCCCAGCTTGTCATGGGACTTAGAATAACCTTTTCTTTGTTCACTCAGAAAGTCTGAAAAAGCAGTAGCAGGCTTATAATGAAGACAATTCCAACCCAAACATCAGGGAGAAACTGCAAAAACTCACTAGTCTTTACAAAATAAAAAAAAACAAATAATTTTTTTTTCCAAAGTAAACAAAACTTACATTTTTTTATGAATGATAGCTTTCTGGTGTTGAATGTGTAAAATGTGCCACAGGAATCTTCCAGCTTCCTTAAGGCATGGAACTGATCTTCAATTACACAGACGTTTTAACTAGAAATTTACAATGAAAGTATTTATCAGTACTAGCCACTTTCTCCCACATCACCTCTGTAAGGCCCCAGACAACTCGCTAAAAGAGGTTTACAGTGGTTCAAGTACTCTGGGTTAGACTCACGGGAAGAATACAATATTCTCAAGCAGTCAAAGCAAGACAAAAGTGCACTGGCAAACTATAGAAAATCAGGGAACTTTGGTAAAAGATTTAGAACATCCAATCAACATAAGCGCTTCTCACAGCATTAATGTGGACAATTCAACTCAGCAAACTTTAAACCCATTTGATGTTAAATTAGTCAAAATGTTCCAGGAAGAAGGAACTAGAAGAAGAAGGAGAGAAAGAAAACATAAAGAAAAATATCACATATAGCTACCAACTCCTGGGCTCCAGCAGTGCTCAGACAGAAACCCCAAGAGCCAGGTAGGGTCAAGACATGCTAAACTCAAGCTGAGCCTTTAAAATCCCTGGGCCTTCATGGGCCCTCCCCCCAGGTGGGACTTCTGGTCATTTGGTCACTCAGGAGCTGTGTTAGGAGAGAGTGGAGCCCTGCCTCTGGAGTGCCATGATGGGCAGCTCTGTCAGGCTGGGATACATGCTTTAGGGGCCTCTGGGACTGCCTTGCCAGGACAAGGCCTGACCTGCCCCTACCCACTCACCCGTATACGCGCACTCATCCTAAAATGTCTGGAGACATCAATTCCTCCAGGCTCTGACAACCTCCTCCATCTACCTTCCTGTTCAGTACAGCACCCTTCAAAATTTGTTTAACACGAGAAAACAACACAGATCCTGTTTCTCCTGTTGATGCTGTACTTGCCCAGTAGACCCGAGTATAGATGCAGCAAATGCTGGCAGACAGAGCTCTTCTGCTACAGCATTTCACATGTACCGCAGCGGCATGTATTTAGAATTCATAGCTTCCTTCCAAGAGAACACAGATGAACAGAATTACATTGTCAAAGAAACACTAAAGAGACAGGTAGATATTTTTTTGTGCTCCAAACCTGTCTTGGGATGACTTTATGCTGTTGTATCCCCTATCACTGCTCTATGCCCAGACATGATTCCTGAGCCTTTCTATGCCTTTAAAACTGGATGCAAGAGACAGAGAAAAAAAAACTGAGTGAACTTTTCAAAACAGTTTGTGCTTCAAGGACACAGAGATTAGCTACTGCTGCTGCAGAGCAGAGGAAGCATTTCTTCTTACTTTTCAGTCAGCTTTTCGGCTCTGTTTCTTCAGAGAGAGACAGAGAGTTGAGGGGGTTTTTTTTCTGGGACTTTGGCTTTTTCCCTTCTTCTCTTCTGGACTTGTTCAGAACACCAGAACATCAAAACCCCACCGGGGGACCTTCCACCAGCCTGGAGGGGGGCCCCCCACGCCGACCCAGCTCCAAGGAGGAGGAGAGAGACTGCACCCACAGAAGGACTCTAAAATCTTTCAGGTTTTCTCTCCAGAGCAAGAGATTTTATTATTTAGCATTATTAGTATTATTTTCCTGTGTGTTTGTTAAATAAATAGTTTTTATTTTCTCCTTCACTTTCCGCTGAGGAAAATTTTTTTTCCCGAACCTGGCTGGGGGGAGGGGTGGTTGTAACCTGCCTTCCTTTGAGGAGACGTTCCTTTTGGACGTTTCCCTGAATTTGGCCTAAACCCCCACAAAACCAAAGAAAAAATTCCGTATGTAATTTGTGTTGTGGAGATTGAGGAGCTGTGGTAAGAATCAACAATAACCTCACACATTCCACTAAACGTGACACAACATTATATGTTTTTCTAGACTTCACCAACACAACTGCACTTAATTTCTGGGCTAAGGTTCACAGCTCTTGGAGGACACATGAGATCCTTTTACTGTATGTATTTTTCCTTCAGGAAAAGAGGGCTACATGTCAGTCACTCCAGGTCCACTGTGACTCTAGAAGTCATTTGTTACAATTTTAATCACACCCCATAAAACAAAAAAAATATTAGCAACATACATTGTTAACTTGAAGTTCCCTTCAGGTATGATTGTCTATGTACAAAATTATATAGGTCAAAACAGATTGGGAGAGATGCACTGCTCACTGTAAAACAGGGATTTTGAACAAGACTAACAATGAACAAGAACTAAACTGCAGCCCAAAAGGACAATTCTGTTCCCATTTCCTCATCAGGTGTTCCAGGACAGCCCTACTCTGGGGCTGTCAGTTGTTTGATTAGCCCATCTATCTCTAGTCCAGATTTGATGAGCTCATCTATCAGCACACTGCTGCTGGGAAAGGGCTGCTCTTACCTCTTTGTGTCTTTCCTCCTTCTTTCCTTCAGCCACCTTTTGAACTGTGCTTCACATCTTGTAGCAGCCCTAGCCTGTGCTGGATCCTTCACTGGGATGACTGAATATACCAACCCCATAGTAAAAGTACCTCAGAATGACAGCAGCTGGTCTTGGATCCCCAGATCATTTGCCACTGAGTTTAATGGAAATGCATTGTGAGGAATAGGGAAAATGGACATTGTTTTTTTAATAACAATGATCTGTTTAACTTATTTCAGACTTATTTTATGATGATTTTAACTGTACATTCCTTATTAGTAGAGATATTTCCTGAAACTCTGTTTGAGTTGTTGACCTTTGGGTTTTTTCTTTCCACTTTATTGTTTGAATATATTAGTTGAGTGTTAGAGCATGAAGTTTGATGCATGAATGATAATTTTGTCTCTTCTTCTTTGTTTTAGTATGTTGATATTTGTTTCATTTCTAAGTAATTAAAATATAGAAACACGTATAGCTTGGTGTTTCAGGTGTGGCTTTTGCACAGTCATCTTCTGACGGACCTTTTACCATCAATAACAAGTAATGTTTTGCTGTGAATGTTCATTTGCACTGTAGATTACCTCAGTCTTCATTTTCATTAAACACAAACAACATTCAACTTTTTTTTTACCTATTTTAGAAATAAAACTTCATGGTTTTGTCAGTTCACAAAGCTTTTTTTCCATCATTGTCCTAGAATTACATCCCACCAATCATCAGCTTTTTCATTCTGTTGCACCACGTGCTCAAGTAAATGCAACCACGTCACGTTATCTTGAAGTCCTTGTTATTTTCAATAATATATGGCAGAAATCTCTCCAAATTGATTATCTTACATTATTCCACACTGCTGAATTTATTCCATTTTAGAGCTCCTCTACTCACTCTGTCCTGTTAATTATTGATTGTTATTCCTCTGCTTGCTGCTGCACTAATGACTCTTCAACACTGTGTTAAAGGAAACATTCAGAAACCTCATCCTCACAGGCAGCCAGCAGCAGACTGACAGCCAGTTATATATTTGTATTCACGTTACCACCTGTTCATAGAATTTTCATGTTCATTTACTTTCTTGGACATTATCACTTCACCCATCCTTGTACCTTCTGTCCTTTGTGTAGTCTGGGTATGAACCATGCACTTCATGCAATTACATTTTGCTGTACTGAACACTCCTTGAAAGGAAGAACAAGAGGTCACAGAAGAAAGAATTGCTCAGTCCTGTCTCCCTTACAGTAATTATCATTTTGAGACATTTCTTGCTTAATGTATTGGCACTAGAAAAGGCCAAATGCACATAATGTCTGGAGATTATTTGGATTCAGAATACGAAAGCAAAGACAACTATAGGGCAATTGCATCAAATATTGTTGCTTCTAGGTAATTAAAAGAAAATGTCTTAGGTCTGTGGGATTTGTGTAAACTGAAATTCAAGTGAAACAATACAACCACTCCACATTTTATTTCCTTGGTGTTTTTACGTCTTTCCCATATTGTAATGAGACTTACACACTTTATTCAGCATAGTCAATAAAAAAATTCACTTCTTAAATCCTTGTAAAGTTTTGCTGCTATTGCGGTTACTGTAGTGGATAGAAAGTCAGTGGAAGAACTCATCAGAAGCCTGCAGGGAAAATAATCTGTTTTCTCTTGATATTACTTAGATATAATGATTAGTGTTAGCAGCCCTCATGAAAGACACATAGTTTAGATAAGAATAATCAATGCCTTCACAAAGAATATTTCAACCAGTGGCAGCAATGTGCCTTCAGCAGGTTTTGGGTGAAATAATATTAAAAGTTGTGTATCAGTCTCACTTCTTCATTTTCATTTGTTCCACATATCCAATTTAAAAAGTTTAATAACTTGAAAATGTTTAGCTGAGAACTAAAGACAAACGAAGAATGATATGGGATTCATTCCTGGGTCTAGAATTGAAGAGTTCAGGTTCAGTTCTGAGGTGTCCCAAATCTTGTGTGCCTTAAAGAAATCACTTAATCTGTGTCTGCAATGCTCCACTTTAGATTATGCACCTTTCTATCCACTAATATTATGGGATGATGAGCTTCACTGTCTCATCTAAATGCAAACAATAAAAGCCTCAATACACACAACAAACAAAAATATTTTAGGTATAAGAACCTCTACTGATCTGTAAGGAAGAGTCAGCAAAAAATAGCCAGCATAAATCCACAACACTGGTGGATTTAGAAGAATTTATAATGTCTAAGATGCAAGTTATAAGACACTTTGGAGACGAAATTGTGTATTTTATGTAAACCTAATTCCCTTTTAATAACGAGTACAAGACTCACTGCCTCAGAAGGGTGACAAGAAATTATGTCCCACATGGAGAACAATTTTGTCTCAACTCAAACAAAAAAACATCACGTTATATATAGGCTTGTATCTCCAATTTCTTTTAAATTCTTTCCTCTTGCTGAGGTAGCAGGGCTCCTCTGCCCTGTACATAACAGACAGAGATAATTTTATACAATAGTTTTCAGTGGTGCCACAGAGAGCAGATAAGAAAAGAACACAAAAATTAATAGTAACATTTCCTCCAAGACTGAAACTGGGAAGAAAAAAACCTGAAGATTTTTTTCCTGCCCTGGGAAGGGCAGGATAGGAAAGCTCAGTTAGCAAGTATAAAATATACTTAATCTGCTAATAAACTTTCCCTTTGGAAAGGAAGTTACACCTAACTTTTGTGAAAATTAAGGTGGGAGGGTTTAAGTATATTTCTATGAAATATTCTTGAACTATACAGTTGCAGTTCTATCTGCTATCACAGAGCGTTCTATTGACCATCTTAATTGTTCCAGTTTAATTTCTGACAGAAAAGAATGTTTTAAAAAAGTATTTACCCATTCCTCTTTAAGTACAAACTCTTTAATTTAAATATTTCATTGTGTGGTAAGGAACCCCAGCCAACTGTAGCTGCTGTGATAGAGAAGTGGGGCACAAAAGCAGCATCAGCCTTCAAGGTAAGTTCCTGTATATTTATATACAGTATGTGTTTTGGCTTATGACTGGAGATGACAGTGAACATCAGCTCAGAAAAATCTATGGAATGACACACAAGGAGATTTAATCTCCAATTTTTGGAAAAATAAGCCCCTAGCTACTACAAATAATTTGTATCATTTTGTTTGATAACTCACAAGTGGTCCAGAAGTGTTTGTTTACTGTTTATTTTATCCTTTATTTTTGTCTACCTTGTGTTTTCTCTCTGTACAAATCCATTGTATTTGGTTACTGCTGGCCAGTTGATGTTACTAGTCCCTTTACAGTGGGATACTCACATCCTCATTTTAATGTTATGTGTAGAACTTAATTTGCAGCCCTCTTATCATATCTCAAAAAAATAAAAGGACACACATATTGTCACCTTCTCTCTATTACCTGTTTACTAAAGAGTTTCTATAGCCCCAACCAGACCTACAAATGTAACCCTTTGAAACAGTAAGATTTCTGACAGTCATGGTCCTAGACACCATTCCAAAAAATATCATGACCAACCTGATCTCCCTTTAAGACAAAGGACCCTGCTCAGTAGATGAGGCATGAGTAGATGAGGCAAAGGCTATTGGACTACTTAGATTTCAGTAAAGTGTTTGACGGTGTCTCCCACAGCATTTTCCTGGAGAAGGTGACTGCTCAGGACTTGGATGGGTGTACTCTTTGCTGGGTGTAAAACTGGCTAGGTAGCTGGACCCAGAGAGTAGTGGTGAATGGAATTACATCCAGTTTGTGGCTTGTCACTAGCGGGGTTCCCCAGGCCTCAGTATTGGTGCCACCCCTGTTTAACATCTTTATCAGTGGTCTGGATGAGGGGATGGAATGCAACCTCAGTAAGTTGTAGGTGACACCAAAGTGGGCAGGAGTGTTGATCTGCTGGAGGGTAGGAAGGCTCTGCAGAGAGATCTGAACAGGCTAGATAATGGGGTGAGGACAACTGCATCAGGTTCAAACAAGGCAAAGTGCTGGGTCCTGTACTTAGGAGGCAACAACACCAAGCATCACTGCAGGCTTGGGAAAGAGTGGCTTGAGAGCTGCTCAGCAGGAAGGGACTTGGAGGTACTGGTCCACAGATGACTAGATATGAGCCAGCAGTGTGTCCAGGTGGCCAAGAAGGCCAATGGCATCCTGGCCTGTACCAGCAACAGGGTGTCCAGCAGGACTAGGGCAGTGATTGTCTGATTGTCCTCCTGTGCTTGGTACTGGTTAGGCTGCACCTCAGATCCTATTTGGACGTGCTTGTTGCAAATCAGTTTTGGGCTCCTCATTGCTCTCTACAGCTACCTGAAAGGAGGTTGTCGGAAGGTGGGGGTCAGTCTCTTCTGCCATGTCTCAAGTGAAGGGACATGTCCTGGGTTACAGTGTATTCTATTACCATGAGCTGTTTCGACATGTAGCAGTGTTCCTTGCCTCCTCCCTCTGGGCTGTCTCCTGTTAATGGGCCCATCAGTGCCTTGTCCCATGACTCACCATCCCATTGTGAAATGCTCTGCCCAGGGGGAAGGAGCCAAGCATTCCCACCTGGATAAAATCTGGGGCCTGGAACAGCAGAGGCAGACTTACCTGCTGGGATCCCAGAGGACGAGATCTACGCCACTGGACTTTCTGAGGAAGACCAGACCCTCCTACACCACCCCTGGACCTTCAGGGGAAGACCAGACCCTCAAACAGAACCATCACTCCAGGAGGACTGCAGTCACTATTTAATTGGACTGTTGCCAACCCCCTGATTGTCAGGGGGTCAGGCTTGTGCTCTGCCTTTGTCAGTGGGTTGTTCTTTTTTTTGTACTGTTGCATTTTTTTTTCCTATCAAATTGTATTTCTGACTTGGAGTCTCTCACTAGTTTGCTTTCAAGCTAGAACAGGACAAAAAGAAATGGCCTTAAGCTGTGTCACGGGAGGTTTAGATTAGTTATTAGAAAAAAAAATATGCACTGAAAGAGTGGTTAGACACCGGAATAAATTGCCCAGGACAGAGGTGTAGGCTCTCTGGAATTGCTCAAGAGGCGTCAGGGTTGTTGAGGCACACATTCAGTGCAGGTGGCTCGCTGAGCAGCCACAGTGCCAGCTGCAGGTGCAGCCCTGGGTGGCAGGACCCCCAGGCAAGAGGCCTTGAACTGGCACCAACTCTTTGCATAACAAAGGACATGGGAACACGTGGTGTTGTCTAGGTGACAGAACACTCAGAGACACAGCAGGAACCAAGGAGTACAGACTTTCATATGCTTAGACTGTGAGGGTGTAAAAGACCAGGATTTTCTTTGTTCCTTTTTTGGAGTAATGCTTTCACAAAGCATGAAGAGGAATTCTAAAATTTTGTTGGGAAACTCGAGCAACTGAAATTCTCTCTCAATTACTCTCTTTTCTCTTTCTAGAAGGGTCTTTAACACTAAACTGATATTTTTAATTTAGTTTCCTAGCTTATGCTTCAGGATTTCTGAGTTTAAAAAGCTATAAATTTTTAAAATATAAAAAAAAAATTATGAGTAAGTAGAAAACAAATATGAATTACAGGTTGAACATTCGTACAACTAGATAAAGACAATATTTAGAATTATTAGTTCAGAGTAAAACCTAAGAAGAAAAAAAATAAGTTTCTGTAAAGTCAAGTAAGCTTTAAGCATAACAATAAATAAATAAGTAAATAAGGAAAAATTTTTATTGTTGACTTTCAAAAGCACCTTTCATATGAACAATATAGAAAGCATCTTGTGATCAAGTGACAAAACAAATAACCAGTATGATTCTTGGGGCTGCCCTGTGCCTGGCCAGGAGCTGGACTTAGATAATCCCTGAAGGTCCCTTCCAACTTGAGATGGTAAATGATTCTATGATCCTACAATCTGATCATTGGCAGTTAATAAATCTCTGTCTGACTATGTAGTCAATTGCTTAATGTGCACATCAAAATAATCTTGTGAGGAAAAAAAATAGGGTTTTTTGCAGCAATTTGCACTTTATAAAAATGGAGCCTAAGGAAAGTGTTCTTAAGGATTTTAAAGAACAATAGAAATTACTAATATTAGTCATTGAAAGAAATTAAATGTCTGGAAATTGAGGAAAATATATCCATTCTCCCAGTATTTGCCATTTCAGTTTTGAAGTGGAGGACATTTTCTTGCAGTAAATGTCAGTGTAAGTTTAGAGAAAATATTTTGTGTAATTATTTGGACTTTTTAATTGAGTCTAGTTTACTTACAGACTTTTTCCACTCCAATGGGCAAGTATGATGTTGCTAGCTGAAATATATTTCAAACCAACGGATTTTAAACAAATGCTGTAGATGATTGATTTAGAACAATCCCATTGTGCAAGCAGAAATGTGTGTAATCTTTCAAATCAAATAGGCTTAAATTTCATATATTGAAAAAGTTTCAAAGAAATTGTTTACAAGAAAGAGTTATTTGAAGAATTTACATTGGAGAAAAAAGCGGAATAATATCATTAGAACAATACCTTCAGAAATACAATTTGCAAAGAAAATAAGGCAAGGCATTCAGTATGAAGATTTCATTACATTCAGTTGAAAAGTCAGTTTTAAAATAAACTGAAACATCAAGTCTTTCTGTATTTTTGAGAGACTGAGTAGAACATATTCTTTCTGATTGTGAAAGTTTACAGGCAAACAAAGAATACCCATGTACACACAAAGATCCTGCCAAAACCCAAGCCTGGAAAGCTTAACATCAGCTTCAGCTACACGCTGTAAGAATGCACATTTCACAGATATTTTCTTGTCTAAATGTCAGCAGTATGCACACTTATTAAACAAACTGTCAACAACTGAAAAGGGTTTGCTATGGCTGAATGTCATCTGCAAGTTGTTAGGAGTCTAATCTCGCCATCTGACAAATGTTAATGGTTTAGCAAGGCAGCAGATCCATTCAAAAAATAAATGTTCCTCAGGAACAGAGAAAGCACAAATGACACCTTACAGTAATAACTGTTAATATGACTTGCTTATGCAACAGCAATTTCAATCAGTCTTTATAAATCCGTGTCTGATGCAGACATTTACATTTTCTTTATTTTGCACATCCACCTGTATGAAGATTCCTCAGTCATTCATATTCATGTGCACTGAAGAAATAAAGTTTAAAAAAACACACCCAAAAAAAAAAAGTGATAGTTCCTGAGCTGGAGAAATTAAATCAGTGGGTTTGCTTTTAAACTCTATTTCACATCTTCAGGCAAACAGAAATAAATGACGACTGCTGTCCACTGAAGGCTGAAGAAGGCAAAAGCACAGCCTTTTATAGCTCCTATTAAACTCAATGTAAATCCCTTGTTAGTTTTCTAAGGAAGTCTCAGTAGTTCTGTAACACCCTGGTTCTACATTTTCCTCCTTCACAGAACTTGTTTTTAAATGAAGGGCTGTTTCTTAAAAATCTCATGGATAAAATCAAACTTGAATGGATTACTATTACTATTGCAGAACACAGTCATTACCTGGGGAAGAGATGAAAAAGGAAGAAAAGGGTATTAGAATCATGAAATCATAGAATGGTTTGTGTTGGAAGGGACCTTAAAGATCATCTAGTTCCAAGGCACCCGCCGTGGGCAGGTTGCTCAAAGCCCCATCAAACCTTGCCTGGAACATTTGCAGGAACTGGAAGTCCACAACTGCTCTGGGCAACCTGTTCCAGCGTTTTACAACCTTACTAGTAAAGGATTTCTTCCATCCAGTTCAAAATTGCTACCCCTCTTCCTACCACTAGTGTTCCTGATAAAAGGTTCTTCCCCATCTTTCCAGTAGATGCCTTTTAAGCTTTCTGTGTAAGGAGTGAATGTTGAATCCTCTCCATAGAGCAGTTACAGAAAACTGATAAATTGATATACACTTTTAACAATCCAGCTGTGATGGTCAGAAAACACTAAGGTCATAAAATTATCTTTAATATGGCAAAAATGTATTTTTATGAGGAAGAGGAAGTCAGGATAAACTTAGTCACACAATTTTATCCTTTAACTCTTTAGAATTATTCTATAAGGTCATAGGTCACATTCTTGGTTAGTTTTATTAGGAGAGGGGGGAAAAATGCTTTTCATTTTCTGTGGATTGCCAAGTTCAGAAATTATTATTTTAAACAGAACTTTGCTATAAATGTAATTCAAGAGATCCTATCCACATGGAAGTTAAGGCTCTTAGTTAAGGCTCTTAGTTAAGCTTTAGAGAGACATTTGTATGCTTAAAACATCACAAACTTTGCTATTAAAATTTCTTCATCTTACTTATCTTTTCCCATTTTCCTACCTCTGCAACTGATCCTGCTTTTTACTTTGTTCTATTGAAATTTTATAGCTTAATTCGACCTGTTCAGGTTTTTTTGCTATTGGCCATCTGCCTCCTATATTTTCTATTTTTACTTCTTTGTTTGGTGGAGGTTTCTTTCTTCTTTTTAAATACCACTGGAGAGACACAGAAGAGTGTTTTATTTACTATCTGTGGAATTAAGAAGACAGTTCACTTAAACAATCAGTAGCCTTTAGCCTAGAATCCCTGCTGGCAATTTTCATTTTTTCTTTCTATAGTATTAGTCATATTACAGGCTCAGACTGATCCAAATCAAAACTAGACTGTTTATATTAGCTGAGCAGAGATCACTATAAACTTCCCATAGGAATTTTTCACTGTGTGCTGTTATCACTGTACCTGTGGACAAGCTTACTAAGGTGTTGCAAAGGTGTTCTCTCAAGACACAGGGGATTTTTTCATATGTGAAAGTTTAGTAGCATTATTTTACTAAATGGTCGAATTTGGAAGTTGAGGAATAGATTTATATAACCAAGCAAATGCTGGTATTTTCTTAAAAAGAGAATTGCTGCAGCAAATTAAAATCTAAGAATAAAATAAAAATGTTTTCATAATTAAATTAAAAGGATTTATTCATGAAAGATTTTATCTCCACAGAAGTAGAGAGTATACTAAAATGCAGGTTCCATTGCATGCAAGTAACCACAGGCTGTGATCAGGGTTACTTTTGGACCGTCTTCAGTATTTCAAGGCAGTTTTCAAGTGTAACCAAATATATCAAATTTGGCAAAAATAGCTTCCCAAATTCTATTACTGGTCACAGTATCTTGCTTGTTTGTTCCTGCAGTTTTTCCATGAATTTATTATCTTTATCTTAAGATAGATTAAGATCTGTAATATTTTATTTTAAAAGCTATTTTAGAATTTCATTGCTCTGATAGTCAGAAAACTTGTAATCCTGATCCATATAACCATGGCACATTACTTCAGTGTATTCACAAAAGTAGTCATATCCTTCACCACATTCAGGTTAGGATAGGGATTCAGAATTTTCTTAACTGATGATAGAAAATGGCAGTGGTGTAACTGGTAATATAATGCAAACGCTCTGCACTGCAAAAGTCTCTCAGGAATGACAGCTGTTAGATTTCTCCACCAAATACTCACTTAGATGACATTTTGGATATACTGCAGTAACTAGCAAAAAAACTCACAAAAGCTCAGCTTGAGAAAGACTCTCAGTTCAAGATACCTTGAACTGATTGAATTCATTTCAGGTAACTAGACAAAATTGGAATTAAACATATGACTTCATTATTTTTACTCCCATAAAGATACGTAAAAGCATATCATTTCTTAAATTAAATAAATCATCTTTTCAGAATGACTACACTGAAAACTTGAATCTTGAACTGGAGAGTTCTAGAGATTTAAAGGGAAAGAAGCCCAAAATTATATACAGTATAGAAGTTTGTGTCCTAGGGAAACGAAGGGGACCATTAAACAAAGAGGGCCTACCTAGATGAATGCTGCCTTTGTAAAGAATAAAAGGGAGATACAGAAGAAATAGATGCTGTTGGAGACAGTGTCTGACAGCATGGAAACTATGTATAAAACAAAGGCCTTTCCAACTATGACTGGCCAATATCATTATTTTTCATGCAAGAAATGGTTAAAAAAAACCCAAAAAGCAAAAAAACAGAAACCAGAGAAACACATACACACACACACACACACACAAAAAAAAAAATGGCGAAAAACAGAAACTAGTCCACACTGACATAAAGACTAAATAGAAACTCAAAAATTAATGTCAATTTTCATTAAGCAGGTAAGATATGACAGTAAGTATTTCCCTAGTAGGAAATATGAAAATGAAAATGTCCACGGCTGAGTTGAAAGTAATTAATACCTTGCTCTGGAGGGAGTGAGGCAGGGGAGAGGGAAAGAGGATCAGATAACCACTATTCCAAAATAGTGGTGGCTAAAAAAACCCAGCCTGTGTTATGACATTTAAAACAGTCATGGAACTGTCTCTTCTGGAGCGTCCAAGAACTGTGAAACAGCAAACATGGTATTTATTCACACAACCAGAAAAAGGGGTGGACAACTATAGATCTCTGATTGAATGCAAATCTATGCAGTCTTGCAAGAGTTTGTGAAGAAGATAGTAATCAAGGGCATGGAGAAAAAAATGTTATAAAATACAACACTATTTTTATCAGAGGTTAGAGTTTATGATATCAGACTAAGCTAAAATCTCTTTTTCATAAGATAATTCACCTCTTAATCAATAAGAATGCAGTAAACATCTAGCTAGATACAAGTAAATCTTTTCACTCAGTGTCTCAGGAGAATTTATCCTGTAAAGTGGCTAAATGCAGTTATTAATTCAGAACCAGTAAGATGGTGCATCATGTGCCCTTGGACATGTGCTGGAAGCTGGGGGCTGCAGGGCCAGCCTCAGTGAGGAGAGGCTGGAGCCACAACCTGCCAGCCAGTGCAGACAGCTCTGTCAGACCCACTGCAGCTCACAGCTGAGCCCTCTGCCAAGCTGATGGCACCTGTGGGAAAGCATATTTAAGAAGGATAAAAACACTTTTCAGCAGCTGTGAGGGAGAGAGTAGTGAGAAAAAAAAAAGGTGAGAGAGACTATCCTGCAGTCACCAAGGTCATTGAAGGAAGGAGAGGAGGTCTTCCAGGCACTGGAACAGGATTCCCCTGAGGCCCCTGGTGAAGACCACAGTGAGGCAGACCAGGGAGGTCTGTGATATAGCAGGTATGGAGAACCTGCAGCCTATGGAGGACCCTGTGCCAAAGCTGGTGGGCATGCCCTGAGGGAAGATACAACCTGTTGAAAACCCCCATCAGCACAGGTTTTCTGATAGAATTTGTGGCCCATGGAGGACCCATGCTGGAGCAGGTGAAAAGGAGGAAAATGCAGCAGACAGGAGCTGTTAAGGATTCCATTTCCCCGAGCCAGGGAAATAGAGGATAGGAGAATATGGAAATGAAATTGAGCCTGAGAAGAATGGGGTGTGACAAAGGCATTTTAGTTTATGTCCCCTTTTGTCAGCATTCCTCTCAGTTTTTCATTGGCAATATATTAAATTAATTGCTCCAAATTGGGATTATTTTGCCTGTGATGGTAATTGATGAATGAACTCTGTTTATATCTCAACCAAAAGTCTTTTCCATCTAAACCATTGAAGTGTAATGAGTAATATTGAAAGGGTGGTTATTACAGTAATGGAGTTGTGGGGATCAACTTGACACACATCCCCACCCACGACCCCCATTTTCACTGGTTACTTCCTGTGCACCTATGACATTGTAGATGAAAAAGTTAGAAGATACAGCCCCTGTTGAAGAGATGGCTCAAATGTGATTGTCCTGCACCCTAGTATAATGGAATGGGAATGATAGGTAGACACACGGTTTTACAATTGGATTATTAGGGACCAGTGACGAGGCATGCACCTTTTGGTCCTGCTGCTTTATTTTCTGCTTTTACTTTCTCCTCTCTCAATGTACCTCTTTCCTTTTCTGTGATTAATATCCTTCCTTTTTATTCTACTGAGCAGAAAGATTCATGCTACAGGAAAGCACCTTGTGGGAAGACCAAGTTTTCAACATTTAATAGGAAATCTGGGCTTCTATCCGAGTTGTTGTAATAGCAGTTGCTATGGTGACACACAGGTCGCAACAGTGGCTCCGATTCCCCCTCTCAATTTCTGGCTCTATAATAAAGCAGTTGTTGCATTTGTGAATGTTTTCTGATGAGTTTTCTTTAGGGAATCTCTGTGAGGCCTTAAGCACTTCATTTTCTCTTACCCATTTGTACGGATAGATTATGTCAGTCCCAACTCAAGATAAAAATCAAGGCATGAGGCAGAGGTACTTACTAATTCCTCTCAGGCGATTGCTATTGGTAGATTTGGCTGCCATATAATCCAGGAAAAGGGGAAGCTCAAAAGTAGGTGTGAACAGTCTCCAAACTAAGCTTCACTTTAATTCCCAGCTAACCTTGTTCTGTTTGCTTTACACTGAAGGCAAGAAACGGTGGGTTCTACACTTCCCAGTTTGGCACTGCATATGTGAAAAGCAATCTCAGTCTATTAGTATTTAGAATAACATAGTAAGAGACCAGATGACTATGCAGGCCTTGAAAGTGGTTACTGTATAACCCTATATTGGGTCTAGAGCAAAGCAAGGGAAAAATAGCTATTGCTATCCTTTCCCATTAAAACCCCATTACCTGCCCGCCCACTTTTAAGTTAAGCAGCAGACAAGGAGATTTGATCACTGGTTTGCAACAACTCCATTGTTCAGCCATGACAGCCTCTCATACTACAGTGCAGAAAAGGAATTCATTTCCTATACAGACAGGGTGCATGCTAATGGGTGCAGGCCTGAGCTATTATTGGACTAAAAAGAGAAGCTAACAAACTTGGTTTTTAATCCATGTTTATCCTGCTTAGGAATCACTTAAGTAAAAGCAAGTTGCTAATGTCACATTGCAGCAATGTTTCCAACCTCATTTAAAACATTTTAAATGCCAGTTTATTACTTCCATCAACCAGTCGTCTCCCTGTAACAGCCAATAAATAGAGCAACATATGTCATCAAGTATCTTCTCTCAAGAGCCTTTGTTTAAATACAAAAGAAGACACTTGCCCTCTCCTGCTGATTTCTGGCCCTTGTGAAGATAACTCAGTTTACCTTTTGTGTGCTCCTTTTTGTTTTCCTCCATTAATCAGTTTTCAAGCTGTCCTCAACAGGTTATGAAGCCAGTGTCTAAAAACACATCTATTTTATGATACACCAGCTACTCTAAGATCTACTGTACAGTTGAAGAGATCCATTCTTCTTCCCAATCCATGTGGCTGTTTTCCAGGGTGCTTCTGGTACTGCCTCAGTCTTGACCATGAACAGGAAACAGTGGTGAGAGCTTTATTCAAATCCCTGATGATTTCTCTGAGTAGTTAATTATTTTTTTAATGCATGTCTAAGCACGATCTAGATTGTTCTTTGCTTACCTACTTCTTCCTACATCTCTCCCAACTGCTTCCTGCGTAATTTTACTGATAAGCAGACTTATAAAATCCAATTTAATTTCAAATAAGAATGAAACAGTTCAGGGTGAAAGAAAAAGAAGAAGCAAGATTTTTGTTAAAGCTTTTTTTTTCCTGGTTTAACTGCTGTTACCCATTAATTTTATTCTGTTAAATAACAAAAATACAAAAGATCAAGTTAGAAATACCATATTTGGATTTGAAAATGAATTTCAGTTTTTCAAACACCGCTAGCTTTTGTTTTCTCTTTCCCTCTATAAGCAGATATGTCTCCTGCAAAGTGTTATGATTTCAGTAGAGGTATTTTGCAGTGGCTAACATTCTAAAAAAGTTTTTCTGACTACATCTTTATTCTACACATATTCTTCCTACACCTGCAACTGAAATAAAATAGCAGCTCTGGGTAGAATTGCTTAATTGAATCTCAATTATTTTCTTGTTCTTACTTCGTTTTATAATTCCAAATCATAGTCTCATGTTAATCTCAATGCTCTTGAAAAGAACTTGAAAGTGAAAAATATATAATTTTTTATAAATGAATTTTCTTTTCTCCACTTAGGTAATTGTATAGCCTCGAGATTGATGATATGACAGCATCTTTCTAGCTCTGCACAGTCATTAGAAAGGGAATTTAGCTATAATCTCAGTCAACTTTAGGCTACCACTGAATAGAAATGTAGTCTTGTGTAAAACATGCCTTGCAACAAATTGGATGAGACAAGCAGAGAAGAACAGTAGATTACAGTTCTGAAATTGTAAGAATGGTTATACTATAACCATGCTTGTTACAGACTTTGCCAGGACAATAGAGGAGTCAAGTGTAATTTTCTGTTCTCTTGACTGTCTTTGTCCAGTAGAGGAATCACTAAAAATATAATTCTTAACAGTATCACGGCAAGCAAATCAGAATATCATAATAGGAAAGTACCTTGGCCTTTTCACTTCTTTGGGATTTGACTGGCCTGTCATTATACCCCTTCCTAATATTTGAGTGAATATTACCTGTTTACAGGTAA
>VXAZ01005107.1:20392-43884 GCA_013399875.1 Gymnorhina tibicen
TGCACTGCCAGCTAACCGTGCAATTGAACAGGCCAATGCATCATGAAATGTAACATCCTATTCGTCCATTTTTCTCTTGCAGTATAAGTGCTGAAACAGAAACTGAGAGACAGATATTCTTCCCATTCATTATTAATTGGATCATAGGTAGAATTGTGGTTTAGCTTTCATTCAGATTCAGAACAGCTGATCCCTGGTTTCTTTTCACCAAGGAAACTGAAATAGTGCAGTAAATCTCGGTATTACTTTTATTGCCCTCTGTGATTAGAAAATAAACATGCTAGGTTTAGTTAATATTTGTTTTCATATAGCACATAAAAATTTTGTGTATAAACAAAAGAGCATCCTATAGAGCACAATCCTTCCTGTGCTCTTCAAAACCAGAGGTTTCTTCTTTAATCCATTCTATATCACAGAGTGATTTAAGATACTTCTACTATCTAATTTTTCATTACTTTATCACTTCCAAATGTGTGATAGAGGTGCTCCAAAAGATGAAGAAAGCTAATAGACTCTTAACCTCTGAATTTTCACTGATTTAAACATGCACATAGCTTCAATCACGAAGCTGATGACTATTGTTGCCAAAGAATATTAGAGGCATAGTCATGGAATAGATTTCATATGTAACAGAAAGCAAAGAATAATGAAGGATACAAAATGCCATATCCAGAGATACAACTGTGATTCTCTGTTGATAAATGTAGATTTGTATATACCTCATTGATTTGAAACATGACTTTTATCTGTGTGGGATGATAGAACATAATGAGCTTTTCTCCTCAAATTAGCCAAGGCATAAAACTGAGTATTTGTGTTCCTTTTATGTTAGAGAAGAATAAACAATGTGGGATATAAAGTGTTCTGGGACAAAATTAACACTTGAAAATTTTTAATACATTTCAGTCAGGGGAGTGCATTTTTACTGTTTCAGTACTCTGCATCATGTGAAAACACTGGGATTTTGGCTCTACTAGGTATAGATTTCAAAACACTTGAGAAAATCATAGAAATCTCTTCCACATGTTAAATTATCCATATTTCCCAAATTTATTAAAATCATTTCAAATATATCTTNAATATTTTAAACCAAATTTAATAAAATCATTTCAAATATATCTTTTCAAGGTTGAGAGAACTGCAATGAACATTTATTTTTCTTATTCTCAGTACTTAATATAATAAGAATGGCTAAGAATGCCTAAATAACCACACTTTTCATAAAAGACAGGGTTCTGCTCCTTCTCCCTTCAAAATAATTGCAAAATGCTTTTTGGCTGAAACAGACACAGGTACAAGTAGCGCTATGACTGGTTGGAAAGTAGTAGTCAATTTACATTGAGAATTTAGTGAACTGTCTTACGAGCTTCTAGGTCTACTGGGTTAGTAAACTAAGCTTCCTGCATTAATTGATGCAGGCTAATGTGTTTCCACAAAAAAAATTAAAAAGACGTTAAAGTAGCCAATGACATTGCTGCGAATTTGGTTTAAAATATTGCTCCCAGGCACAGGGCCAGATTTGAAGCTAGAGGAGTCTTTTACCTTCTGCTAAATTAGAACACCTTACGTGTGTTCTAAGCAGAATTGCTGACACAACCTTGATCAAAACAGGCTGAAATGCATGGCTTTAACAGAGTTGGGCAATCATTTCCATTAACATAAATGTCTTCTGCAGCACAAGCAAAACAAAACTCTCCATTCACTGAACACAGCAGAGTTTTGTGTGTTTTTATCATCTGTGATTTATGAACAAATGGATCACATTAAAACCAGCAGGCTTTCCAAAAGTAATAAGTGTTACAGCAAATGACTTCTAAAAATTAAAACCTCAACTCAAACTCAGATTACCAACCCATAGGCATGATTTAATCAGGAACTTAAAAATGCATCTAACAAGTTTCATTTGACTGGCTATAAAACATCAGCTTTCTTCTTTTGTCTTCTTGTCTCCTATGGATCTTATTCCTTGTGAAGGACTGAAAATACTTGGTTTATTGAAGTATACTTAGCAGAGATACAGATACAGACCCAGAGTAGTATCACAAACTGAAACTAACTGGGACTTCAGGTATCATAACTGTAGCCTGAGGGAAGAAAAATAAATGCTCAGCAGTGGAGATGCAAAGGCGTATCACTAGAAAAGGTTGCTACTGCAACCTACACTAAGGCCCTTTTCCCAAAGCCCAATTTTGAGAGATGGTAGAAAGCAACAAATCTAAGATTCCCTGAACTGCTGCCATTACCTGGACTCATGGACTTTTATTTATTGCAGGTAGATTAATTTATTCCTTCTCTGATTCCACCAGCTTTCCCCTCCTCTGGGAACAGGCAGACTGTGAACCTGTTGATGCTCTCACAGTTCCCTGCAAGCTCCCTTTGCACTTTGGAGGTTTCATTCTAGACCCATGATCTTTTTCTGTAAAGCAAATTTGTTCCTCACCTCCAACCCTGGCTGTATGGAGGATGGCTGCAATCTCTTGGACAGAAATACAACTTGAGCAATATATATACACCACATTCAGTCTTCAAGGCATTTTTGCTCATATTTCTGAGTTTCCAAGACAGGTAACAAACTTAAATCCTCCACATGGGGCATAAGGGATACTGTGTTAGATAGGATTAGACAGCTAATCAGAGTTTCACAAGAGGGACTTAACTTTGTTTTCTGACGGGGTATTTAAATAGCTAAATCTTTTTTCCAAATCCTTCTCTTGGTTTATATCTTTCCTCTCCTCTCTCCCCTTCTCCCCGACTCTTTCTCCTTCTTTCTTTCTTTAAAAGACTAGAAAAATTCAGTCTGCTTGTACTGTGCCTTGAAACCAGGTATGGCACCGTGTAAACAACATCTATTATATTGTTTACAGTAGCATAGTTGTTGTAAAATAGCTGCTGTTTCTACTACCACTATTGATACAACACAGAAAAACAAATGGATTAAAAAATACCACATAAGGAGGAAAGAGAAGATTAAATCATGTAGGTTTTTTTTCTCTTTGACTGTAGAATATTCATCTACTAAAGAGATTTTACTGCCCCCCTTAAAATAATGTTTCAAAGCTCCTTATCTGTCTTTTTACTGTGACATGAAAGTTCCAGTGGCATTCCCAGTGTTTTAAGGAAAAGCTGTTTACTCCAAATTGAATTAAAAAATATTTGTCTTAGAATGCCAGGAAAAAAATTCATAATCTATTTTATGTGATACAGTCTAGTTGGCTGTTTCTTAAAAAAGTAGCATCTGCAGTTTCTGCATGTGTTTTAATTCAATTTAATATGCTGCAAAACTGTATTCTTTCTACATAAAAATGAACTATGTGATGTAACCAGCCTCTTAGGTAACACAAAGGACAAAATCAGCCAATGTCAAACATTTTAAATTGTACATTTTATGACGTTGATTGCAGAAGAAACTACCTCAAGGCAGAAACTGATTACTGGGTTAGAAAGACAGGACAGTTGTTTTAAGTCTTGACCTTCAGGAAGGTGCACTGATGAAAACTGGCATGGTTCTCAGATATGATAACAATGATTTTTAAGATAAATTAAAGAATTAGAGCTGAAAGTAATTATTTGAGCAACATGGTTAAATTAATTCATTTTTCTAAACATATTTTTAATGGTGAAAAAGTATGCTCTCATGTGACATTTTGTTTGCCTGATTTTTGGAGTCGTGTCCCTTCAATCTTCCAGCAGTGGTCTACATTTTCAGCTAGCATGGCAGCAAAATCAGGAGGATGCCCTAGCCTCTAAAGGCAGCAAGCAAGAAGCAGAGTGTGGAGAAAGTCATGGGTAAACCAGATTCTATAATATAAATCTAATTTTATTTGTTTAAGATGACTTGCCCTTGCCAAATTGAAATTAATTGAGATGAAATTTTGAGTGGCAACTCACTTTTTATCTTTTCTTCTAGACAAATTCAGAAAAAAAAATTATTTCTGTCAATAAGTAATATACTTTACTCATGTTAGAAATCACGGTGGCTCAGGTACTTTGAAGGGTGGATGTGGAGTTTGGCAGGGCGTTGGTCTTAGTGGAAGGAATTATGCTTTTAGTTATCCTTAAGAAAAAGAACCTGTATTTAGAGAAGTGGATAAGTTATTCAAAAACAGCTTTTCACACATTTTCATCATATTCTGTAGTGAAATCCTTCAATTTCTCTCTTTCTACCTGTGCTTTCTTTTCCTTTCTTACTGTCACTAAGGTTCTGTTCACAACAGACCTGTACCACTGAACATGGTCTAGTGCAAATCCAAATGAGACTTCCTTCTTAGGATCCTTTCACAAAATCCAGTAAAACTGGCCTTAAGGACTATGAATGGACTCCCTTCCTTTGCTAATGCAGAAGTTTCTTTGGAAACATATCTGGCAAGACTGAAGCAGAAAGAGAAGTAGACCAATTGTGATATTTAGCTGAGTGACAGACTAGCACAAAGAACAAAACACTGGGAACAGTTCTGGTGCTCCCAAACCCAGCTGGTCCAGCCTGGGACTGGAGGGATGAGAGAATGTAAGGAAGCAAAGGCTGGTGGCTACAGAGCTGCTTGAGATTCCAGGACTCGGAGTTCTGAGGACAAAAAGTTGTAACTAGTTCCAAAGGGAAGAGGTTGGGCTGGACATAGAGAAGCAGTGTTTGCTGAGAGCCTGGGTTCAGCCCAAGTATCTAGCACTTACTTGACAAGAAGTCTGGCAAGACTGTGATGGTTGGCAAAGAACATGCAATGATGTTGGATAGAGGATGAATGGATTCTGGCAGGGATAATTTCAAGTCTCCACTGGAAATGGAAGAAAAGTAGAATAAAAACTGAGCAGTAAGAAGCCCATTTGGATGAACAAGCAAACTAAGGAAAAAGAGCAGATATAGCTAAGGCCCACTGTGTTGGCTTAACAAGAATACAGAAATTAAAATGGAAAGGAAAAGAATCTATAAAGTAAGAGAAAAGACTGGGCCTTTAACAGCGGATAAGACAGGTATAGCTGCAGTAAAGATTTTGCCTGAGTAATAGAAACTGGAAGAGAGAAGACAAAAGTGACATGACTGGGAGAAGGAAATTGGTTTGGGAAGGAAGATGATTGAACAGGAGAAGAGAAAAGGGTAATGGTGTGTGTTTATGGCTGCGCATTATATCAGATACAGGAACTGAAGTGGACATTTTTAAAAAATTTTGTTATAATTCTATTATCATCAAATGCACAAAAACCACTGACCATTGGCAAACTGACCACTGCTGTTGTATCAGCTCCAAAACTACACTCCAGTGCAACAGGTCCAGTGACATTGATAACCAGTGAAGATGAACATATATGAAAAACACATGCACTTACCCACATGGCTGACCTTACCTTTAATGCCATTTGTCTAGAATAATCATGAGCTCGAAAGGAAAGGACCCACAGAAATTAAAAATGTTCTAAGGTTAATAAATAGGGCAAACACTGATGAGGTAATATTTTGAATAACTGTTCATTGCGGTCACTAGGTAGAGGCTCCAGTGGAAAAAAATAGCAGGAAATGAAATACTGTGCCATAGCATACATCTTGTAAAGTTAGATTAAGCTTCTTCAAACTACATTTAATTCTGACTCTTACTAAGTTTTAATATTTCACCAGAATTAAGCCATTTAATGTAGATTTCTGAGCAAAATTTTTTTAAAGCAGCTTTTTCTGCAAGTTCTTGATGCTCTTTTTTTTTAATTTAAATAATCATGTCATATACCAGCTCTGTTTCTGACATACAGACGTGTCTGGTTAAACTGGAAGAATCAGATATTCTAGACAGTTCTCTGCTTGTTGATACCAAGCAGCTGTAGCCTCTTGACAGACCCAGCATAGGCTTTGCCCCCACTGAGAGGATGCAGCATCATACTGCTGCATCGCCTTTACAGCTGGATCCTGCATATTGATGTCCACTTGTCATTCAAAATGGGAATGGAAAAAGTAATTATGAATAATATATAACACAGTATTAGCTATAACTGTCTGTCGGGGTTTTAAAATATCTACAGAGTGCAAAAGATAATCCTGAAAAACAGGCAGCTCAGAAAAGCAGAGAATAAAACCCCACAGTTTTATTTCATGATTTAGGTCACTTGACCCCAGTTCATAGCTAGGCTGCAAAGATGCTCAGATTAGACAGCAGTGAAGGGTACCAATGCATAGAAAAGCAGACAAAAAGACAGAGAGGACCTTTCGCCTGTTTAAAAGGTTGCAAAGGTTTTTCACAAACTTAAATATATTCATACCTCCAACACATGTATATGGACAATTCATTCACTTGTCCTCATTGCCACTATGTCATGAAGATGTCTGCCATTTAAATATTCTCTTTTATTTACTAAATACAAGATAACACAACTACCAGCAATAGTGTTCAGGACAATTACTGCAGAACTAGATATTTTTTACATTTTGCTTTTTCTGCAGTAGCCATATTCACAGAAATTGCAGAGCAGTGGACGCATGTCCATTTTAGTCATGCCATGTGAAAATTAAAGCATATATCACCCTCTGGAGGCTCCTGTGACTAAAAGAAAAACTTAACCCCTCATTCTTCCTTTGATGACAGAAACTTATTGGGCAAATTAAGTAGATTGTAATATATGAAGTCATTTATTCATCAATTCATCGAAGAAGAGACTGAAGCAAGTAAACTATTACTGGTTTTGTTGTCTTCAATGATGAAGTGGCAATAAGTCATTTTTGTGCATGGACTAGCAACTTTTGTGCGTAATTTTCAAGGGTTTATATGACACATTTCTTCTTCTAATCCAAGGAAGTGATTATTTTTGTATATCTTCGACTTAGGATATTGCATGGAGTCATGCTGGTACTTTCAGCTGTAAACATTTACCTACATTTTTTAGAGCAGCAGAAATACAATGCCCTTGCAAAAAGTTCCATCAAAAGTTGCATAAAAATAAGATCAAGCAGCCTCTTCTGGTGTGAGTGGGAATTAAAAAAATAAGATACCTTATATCCTAACACTGTACTTAACAAAGCAAAAGATAAATAAATATAAAGGTAGAAATCAACACATTCACATTGCTTCACAGTTTGTCAAGAGCTGACTTCTTTGATAGTGTCAGCACATTTGTAAAATTAATGTAGTCAAAAAAGTCATTCAATGTTCCTATTCAAAATTCTGGCCACATTGCATTTCAGGTTTTGTTCCTTCCACATCACACACCCAAATGAAATAATCAATTTTTGTTTAAAACCCTGAAACTGTGCAGTGGCAAGGTTGTCTGTGTCCACAGTATGGTTTCTGTTGCACACAATTTGATCAACTCACAATCTTTAAAATGCGGTGCCCAAGAATTGGAGTTTCATTGCCACTGGGTCACAACTATGTGAGGAAGGACTTCAGGTCAATCTTTCCAAGGCATCAGAAGTGTTAATATGGTGCCTTTAAAATACATATTTTAAGAAGTACATATCTCAGCTGTTGAACTTCTGCAGGACTTTAAAAGTCAAATAAGGAACAAGGATAAAATGTACTAGATTGTCTTAAAATCATAGAATCATAAAATGGCTTGGGTTGGAAGGGACCGTACAAAACCTGTAGGTCCAATCCCACTACCGTGGACAGAGACACCATCCAGTAGAGCAGGAAAAGCCCCATCCAGCCTGGTCTTGAACACTTCCAGGGATCAGAAGTCCACAGCCTCACTGGACAACTTCTTCCAGTGCCTCACCACCCTCACGGTAAAGAATTTCTTCCTAATATCAAAACTAAACCTACCTTCCTTCAGCTTAAAGCCATCACCCCTTGTACTATCACTGCAATTTAATATTTACCTTCATAACAAATTCCTGTCCAGTCCCTCTGTGAGCAGTGGAAGGTGCTGTAAGGTCTCCCCAGGGCCTTCTCTTCTCCACGCTGAATAACCCAGAATCTCTCAGCCTCTCCTCAAAGGAGGGGTGTTCCTCTGAGCCCTCTGATCACTTTTGTTGCCCTCCTGTGGACTTGTTTCAACAGGCCTATGTCTTTCTTGTGTTAAGTTCTCCAGAGCTGAACACAGTATTCTGGGTGGGGTCTCACAAGAGCTTCCCTCCTTAAAGATAACTTGTTCTTTGCAACTGACGTGAACTTTTCCTGTACTATCAGGCTTTATTTGTCAGCGTTGCAAAATATAGTGTTATTATACTTCCTTGGTCTTCCACTTGATATCCTAATGGGTCACTCTTTTAATTCCTCAACTCTGATTAATTTCTTCTGAGTTGGGTCTGTTTCAGTGCACAACTAACAAAAAATAAAATGTCTGCAACTATAAACTGTATAAATTTTATTCCAATTTTCTCTAAACTGACATTTAAGCTTCTTTTTCATCCTGTGTAATACAAACGATAAATATGACTGTTGAAATTATAATCCTTTTCTGATTGCTTCCAAAACTAAGCCAAAGCTTTTCTGACAAGTGTCCTAATTTCAAGCAAGAATACAGATAAAAACATACAACTTCCACTGTATTTCGTCCTACTTACCATTCTGTTTTCCAGCACTAGACTGGTCAATCATAAATGAAAAGATATTTAAATAATTTCAAAACTCAAAACGTATCTCAGTACTTCAGCATGTTATTATTTCAACAGAATGCAAAACTATGTGAAATAAGAAAAAAACCAGAACCACCCCAGAAAAAGGTAAATCAGTAGAATATCCTCTGCTAGGTAAAACAAATCCATTTTTCTTCCCTTCTTCATTTTGTTTTATCTGCCATATATTTCTTGTTGCTCTAATTGTTGTCCTGTATCTTTTGTAAGAATACCTGGAAAATACAGTTCTACATGTTATCAAATATTCTTGGACCAGAAGTATAACTTGAGTCCCAAAATATATGCCAAGGTTTTGGCAACCAAGGTCCAACTCAGGACTACAGATCACATCAGATCATAACTATGATGAAATCAAAGGAAACACACAGAAAGACAGTTTCATACCAAGTGTTAAATCATTCCATGAGCGCAAAAGTGCAGATGCTAATCTTACAGGTGTAGAGAGAAGCAGAGTTGCAAATCTTCATAAAGCGTCTTCTTTCCAAAACAAAAAGAGAAAAAAAAAAGCCAAAGCAGAAAATTAAGTTCTTCAACTCTACCATGCTGTTTTACCCTTCCCCTTCTAAAACAGTTTTTTAAAAATATATATAAATTATGTCAAGATTTTGGATTCAAGCATGATGGTGTTTTACAGCTACATCAACAGTGGATCTTTTCCTCAAAAATCTCAAGTCACATTTGGTCCACATTTCAGCACCTGAGTGCATAAATGTAATTTATTCCTTGCAGACACCTGACCAGCATTTTTACTGATATGGATTTTACTTATGGAGCCATTCTGTATCTTTTGCCCAGCTATCTTTGAAAGCCAAAACTAAAAGAGCAAATTCAGCTAAGTGAAAAATACCTCTTCTGTACAAACAGAAGTTGCATTTGTTTCAACACATATTGAAAGGTCAATATATTATTGTGTGGATACATACACATATTTTTTGCTGTTGCATTCCGTAGTAATTAGATTAAAAATTGCTGACATATGTATATGCACTTTGATTTAATGGAAAAAGTGGATCCTTATCTCACAGGATCATACCAAAACTCTGAGACCAGAAGTCTTTAGCAGCCCTGGTCAAAAGCAAGATTTGGTTTCATCCAAAACTATCAAATTACAGATACAAAATTATCAACAACACAAATCATAACTGAAATGTCTGTATTTCTATGTTCAGGAAAAAATAATGCATTCTAAAATATTTTAACATCACGTGAATACTCATTTTCTCTTCATGTATATGGAAAATAATAAAGTATCTCTGTCCAATTTATTTACACTTCTTGGGGTATACTTAGGGAAATTTTTGGGCCAAGTGACCCTCTTCCTATAGCATGTAACCACCTTTGGTAAAAAATATTATTCAGTACAAAAAAAAATAAAATGCTTCTTTTTCATTCCAAACGGAACAAGAAATAATAGCTGGATTAGCATGAAATTGGATTTTGGAGTCAGAAAAATGAGATTGCCCTGTCTTCCACTCAACCAGTGAATCTGGAAGTCTGGCTACTTGTGTAGCTCTGCTTTACACTGAATGCAGCCTCTGCCTGACAAGATTTCAAGCACTCTATTTCTGAAGCAGCAGCAACTCAAGCTACTGCTGCCTCCTCAACTTCATGTTTCTTTGGAATAATGCCAAAAGAATGAAATGAGTGTGCATCAGATAAGAACACTTAAACAGAGATAAGCTACATTTTCAACTTTAAAATCCTTCTCAATCTATTTAGTTTTCCAGAGATGTAACAGAAAAAGAACTTTCCACGGACAAGGAACAACGAAATAATAAAAGCTGGGAATATCATTCCTCCTCCTCCTGATAGAAAGGAGAACTTTTCTCTATCAACAGCCCTGTATACCTCCTAATAAAGAGGCAGTTATCAGTTACTGTTATCAGGCCAGTATTTAGTCTAGAATTGCTGAAAATACAGTCTTTAAAGTTTTCACTTGTGAAATTGGCACAACCAACATCACTTTTTTTGGGAAGTTTATAAAATATAAGTATTCAGCTCATTATAGAAAAACGTGGTATAGACAGTATAAGTAACTCAGTAGAAAATTACATCTTTCATTGTTTGATTCAAAGTTTTGAAAAAAATTATTATGACCTTACAAAGACTGTAATTTGTTTTACTGCTCTTCTCAAAGATAACAAAAGGAAGAGGATGAAATTACCATTAATACATTTGCATTACTAGTGCAATACAGTTTTATGCTCCAGAAACTACTCTGAAAGAAAGTTATAAAGACCAGTGGATGAGGATAATGATACCAGTAAGTCTCCTTGAATATTATTACTGGTAGAAATACATCCAAGAATATCTTCTAATTAAGTAATTGCTATTAGAATCTCAGCCAGCCACTGGCACTAATTCTGAGTACTTAGTAGCCATAAGATAGTCCTAGAGACAATAGGTCAGCAATTAATAAAATATGTGGTAGAATAATTGCTTTGCCAATAGAAATTACAGGCTTGCTCCTGGTTTATAATATTTAGTTATCTCTTGCTGTTGTTTCCATTTGCTTTCAGAGAAATCACAAATATCTAAGCTTCTTTTTTCATTTAAGAAAAGAATTCAAAGCAGACTCTATTAGAAAAAAGTCTTAAAGGTGTTGTAAATTAAATGGAAATTGGCTTACTTAAAACCCCAAGTATTGAGTCCATAACATCCAAGTGTTAACATTTGGAAGTATTCAAGGCCAGGTGAGTACCATCCCTGCCGATGGCAGGGGACTTGGAATTAGATGATATTTAAGGTCCCTTCCAACCTAAACCATTCTATGACTCTATGAGTCCATGAGGTTATGATTTTATGAAATTAATTACCAAATGATTCAATTTCTACACTTTGACATTTGAGATAACACTGTATGGTAATATCTCGAGTCAACTTAAACTCTAATCCTGTACCAGTTTAAGTGAAATCATATTCAATACCATGAGCTTTAATAGAA
This sequence comes from Gymnorhina tibicen, assembly GCA_013399875.1. NCBI lineage: Eukaryota > Metazoa > Chordata > Aves > Passeriformes > Artamidae > Gymnorhina > Gymnorhina tibicen. The sequence continues at coordinate 31,888 of VXAZ01005107.1, forward strand.
AATTCAAGGTACAAAGATGTTAAAAGCCTAATGGACAGTGTACTAGCCTGTATTCCTAAAAGTACTGTCCATATACATTAGTATTCCTCTACCAGGGAAAATATTTTCCTTCATCAGCTGTGATATATATTTAAGTTTCATGTATTTGTAATGATGCCGTAAAGAATGAGTGATCCAATCTTTTTTTCTTTCACAGCTCTATAGAAAAAATGTAATGAGTCTGGACACAAAATAATTCCAGTACAGTGTTGACAGCAGACTCCATCAGAATACATTGAACTCTACAACCCTGACCCAGCAAAGCATTTCTGTACCTGCTGTATGTTAAACAAACAAGTAATCTCATGGGTTCTACAGGACCTAATAACACTTTACTCAAAACTTGTTGGTTTTGGGGTTTTTTTAGTACAGTATGCCATGTTTCAACATTAGACAAGAGTTGATGCAAAGCACACCTGCTAAGACTATGGGGGCTATGGAACGCAAGCCTGGAAAGGCAAATTTAAATCAGACATATCAAAAGATATTTTAATTTCAGAATATAGCCAATATAATGGTAAATTTGGGAATTTTATTTTTCTTCATTAGAAAGAAATATAATGTATTTTTTTGAAGGTAGGAACTTGATTTGTTCCATACAAGATTTCTATGGTCAAAATCAATTTATGAAAAAGGAGTTCTAAAGTTTTCTTGAAAGCTTGATCTTTTCCAGCCTTCTAATGCTTGCTTGAGTGACAGAATGATATTATTCTGAAGGTTGCACAGTGACTCTTTGATCTTAAAGCTTGTAAAGGCCGTCTCACATGTGCGTGTTCTAATATTCTCTGATAATCTGACTTGAACTTCAAGGCTATAAGACCTTGGATCAGTGATTTGCAATTCAATTGCCTCAAAAAGAAAAAAAAGAAAACCAGCTTAGTCTTATTAAGTGTTGTTGTAAAGCTATTGCAGGCAAGTTCTTTTAAAGCAGCTGTGAAGTTCTGTCCAGAAACTTTGCCTACATAAATACATACAGAATGTCATGAATATCACTGTGGGCTCCCTTGAGTCGCCTTTTCCCTCTGCCAACCGATAAGATGTCCACACAAAATTTTAAGTTAAAGTTAATCAAAATAATAAAACATTCAAGCAGGTAACCTAAGAAAATAGGACAGAAGAATTTATTTTTTAAGCTGCATCCTTAAGCTCTGCCCCTACATGTTTTTTTTACTGCAATACAAATTGTGAACCTTCTAGATAGTAATGCAGTACACTGTGCAGAGAAATAAAAGGGAAAACAGTGTTAATAACTTAAATAGGAAAGATGAGATGCTAATTCTAAATCCTGAACATAATATAAATTGTAACGAGACAGCCTGAAATGACCTGTCACTTGTCTATGTAAATTCCTCTGGCTCAGAAGCCCAGCCTGACTGACAAGGGGTCCTCCAAGGCTTGATTGGTCCAACCTGTCATGAGAAATATTCTCAGTGGAAGGTGACTGCACTGGGGGCCAAGGCTGTACCAAGTCATAGAAACAGTATCCTGCTCTGAAGAAGATGGAAAGCTAAGTCTACAATTTGTGCCCTTTACAAATCAAGTTACGCCAAAGTTCAGTCAGACTGAAGTACTGTTCTATTTTTTCTCTGATTTTCCATCTCTCTGCTCTGTCTCCTTTGGCCTTCTTCACATTTTACATTCTTTCTCAGTAACTGCGTGAAATAATGATGCCACTTTATCAGTTTTCATGTACTCACTGTTCCATCTTTATTTCAAAATACAGAGTTTGCATCAGTGATTTTCTTAATTACTGTCACAGGTGTGAGATAAAATATACTTATTTCTTTCCATTCAAATTTGTGTTTCCTAAAGAGCAACAACATACATATTTGAAAATTGCACTTGAAAGTACATTATGGAATAGGGAAAACAGTATTGGGTTTGCACAGGGGAAGAGACAAATTATTGCTCTCTGGAGATTCACAGCCTTCAACAACTTTGATATTGTTTTCCTGTGTTCATAGTAACAGTAAGAGTAACCAGTGCACCGAATGTATGTTACAGTCTCCCAAAAGATACTGATAAGCAAAGAAAAATAATTTGTTAATTTTTATGGAGATTATTTTGAAAAAAGAGAAGCAACTATAACCATTAGAATAACGTGTAACAGAAATCACTAACAATTTAAAACATTTCTGAGACATCAAGAACTAGTAAACTAGTGTTACTGCTGTCTGTTACCTAGACTGTGAGAATGAATGTTACAAGTGAAAGACATACAATAATATTTTAGTAACCAAATCCATTCTGTGTTTCACGAACACATAATTCATCAGAAATTAAAGCCTCACAAATAACAGGATGTAACAAAAAAGCAAATGAGAAAAAAAAAGTTGAAATGATGGTTTGGAGTCGAATTATAAAGACACTTTATAGTAGGGAATGATTATTTGTCCCCTATTATACAAAGTCAACCAACAAGCAAGGTGCTTTAAGTTTCTAAAGGTACAAATCACATGTATCTTTATCTAGTTTTCTCAGGTAACTATACATGGCCTTAAATTATTTTTAGGAACAATAACATCTTGTGATATGCATTTTTCCAAACAGAAGATCACCTTGTGCCCCAAGACCACCCCAACATATTAACCCAGAGATTCAGCCCTGAAACCTGGCCCAGTGCCTCATGCCTTTCTGCAGTGGATCTGGTGAGCCAATTCCTCAGCCAGAGATCTAGGAAACATCATCTGTGAGGCTTATCACATTATTTAAAGTACCATATAGTTTAAAAGATCTGTTTCATTGAGAAAATTAGGCCTACATTTGAAATAATGAAAGAACTATGCATTTTGTATGTATTTTTTCAAAGGAGACCACACACAACAAAGACTCCTAGCATAAGCAATTGTTGCAGAAAAACATGGTAGGAATGCATTAAATTTAATTGAAAATTTTTCAAGTGCATTATAATATGTGGAACTAGACCTTAAATTGTGTTCTCTAGCTAAAAGCTACTGTATTGTTCCATCACTGCAGTTTTGCAGTTTTACAGTTTTCATATGATCTTATAAATGTGGTGGCAGCCATAATTTTTTTCCTTTTATACCTAATTTAATTGATTTTAGTATTTGACTGTTTATCAATTCCAAGAGATAGTTGCTGGGATTTTGTACTGTGTTTCTGTTCTTTTTGTTTCCTCCAACTGCTTGATCTATCACTCAAAATTTTACCCTCTATAGGGTAAGAAGGGAACAGCTTAAATATGATGAATCTTCACTTTAAATGAGTTAACAGCACACTAAGAAAACACAGTAGATAGATAGATAGATAGGTAGATAGATAGATAGATAGATAGACCGACTTAAAAAAAAAGAAGAAAAAGAGAAGTAAATGTAACACTACAATTAACAACCACGAATCTACAAACTCTCTGTTAAAACGATAGGAATGCCACACGTAATTGGATATAGAATTGTACCATAAATTCTGACTGTAAACCCATACTTCAAAATCCATCTCATTTCATTCAGAAATTCATAGATTCAAGTTTAATTTAATTTTATTTACTCTTCGTGACACAATAGGAAACAAATATTTTGCCCTTTTGATAGAGACTTGGCTAATGGGAATAACAGCTGTTCCCCAAGTTTCTATACTCCAAGGCATCTTAAAAACATTGCACATCTTTTTCTGTGTAAAAACAGTTGAAAGCTTTATGTGTAATTATTTTGTGCAGTAGAGGTGAAATTAAAGTTCAAATGTAATCAAGTGGCTTATACCTCTTAATGTTTTGTTATACTATTTTTTGTATTTTAAAAGTTTAATTTGTATGAAAAAGAGCCAGCCATAAAAATGAAATTTTATTATTATACAATAAAATTATTTTAAAATTGATGATGGGATAAAAATTATATATATCAATACATATATCATTTATATGCATACCTATATTTGTTTTGTACAATAGAACTTTATAACATATATATTAGCCCTCTTATTTCTAGTTAATATGTTTAGGACAAGGTCACATTAGACACAGGCTAATTAATTATTCAATATTTGGTTCTATTCTATTTGCTAAGCAAAGCAGTGTACAGCACCATAAAGCAAGTGATTAGAAAGGGTTTGTAAAACATATTGTATCCATAGCTAGGTATTTAAATAAATGTGATACAGGAGATACAGTCTAGATACAACAGAAAAAATATACAATACGCACCATAATGTGTGTCATGTTACCCATACCTACATTTTGATCTATACTATCCTATCTTCGCATTTTGGTGAAAAATTGGTATCAAACTTGACTCTCAGTATTTATGGGTTACTTTCCCCATATGTCAACCAAGGAAAATACATTTCTCCAGAAGACATTTGTTAATGTAAATACCTATGCTCTGCTGCTAATATTAGGAAACATGAATATCATCTGCTTCTAGTAGCTTCCCTAGAAGCTTTTATGACATTCAGTTTTGCAACTCACTCAAGTGAAACATGTAGAACAAATTCTAGGTACCTCTTTCTAAAGGCAGGAAACTTGCATCTTTGGTTCATAAGGCAATATGCTACAAAATAGACCATGCAATTGGTAAACAGACAGCAGAGCTGCTTTGATTTCTCTGGTACTATATTTTTCACCATTCATTTTTCATATCTGTGGTTTTTATTTTGCAAAACACAGGCAAATAAAATCAAACTGACCTAGAGACTTGAATTTTCCATGCAAGGAAAAGTAAAATATGAAAGTAAAGCAAGAAATGGCAAATGGATCAAAATGCTTATTTAGTTAATGTAGCTGGTGTTAGGGGATTTAATTTATAACATATTTCCTCATTAAAGTGTTTTCTTCTCTTTCTGTCAAATGATAACCTTTCATAAAGCATATTATATGCTTTTTCATAGCATCTTTGCAAGTTTAATGTACTTCCCAGCTGAGCATGACCACTGACAGTTTCCTAGAGATTTTTTGTATTAGAGGTTACATGTGATAATCATCTGATGACACAAAAGAGAAGGCTTTTAAGACATGAGGGACAAGAACTATTAGGGGAAGTTATATAGCTTAAATATCTTGATGATGTGTGAAGGTCGTATATGAAACAAATTTAGACAAAACGTATGTGTAACATAGAATCATAAAATGTTAAGGGGTTGGAATGGGCCTTAAAGATCATCTAGTCCCAGCACCCCATATCAGAGCCCCATCCAACCTTGCCTTAGACACTGCCAGGGATGAGGCATCCACAACTTTCCTGGGCAACTTGTTCCAGCGCCTCACCACCCTCACAGTAAATTTCTTCTTAATATCCAGCCTAAATTTCCCCTCTTTCGGTTTGTACCCATTCCCTCGTGTCCTATCACTACAGTTCCTTATGAAGTGTCCCCCTCCATCTTCCCTGCAGGGCCCTTCAGATACTATGAGGTTGCTGTGAAGTTTCCACACAGGCTCCAGGATGAACAGCCCCAGTTTTCTCAGCCTGTCTTTCTAGTTCTCTTATCAATCTCCTGGCCTCCTCTGGACTTGCTCCAAGAGTTTCACGTCCTTCTTAATGTTGGGGACACCAGCACTGGAAGCAGCTCTCCGGGTGGGTTCTCATGAGAGAAGTACAGGGGCAGAATTCCCTCCCTTGACCTGCTGGTCACACCTCTTTTGATGCAGCCCAAGATGCTAAGACATCCCCCACTGGTCTCTCTTTTCCCTATCTCTCTCTCTACCTCCATGTACTGTTAAATAAAAATCTGTGCTACTGACTTCAGCATATGGTCTCATTTGCACCTTAACTGGGGCAGAGATGTCTATCTAATAATTTTAGTAATTTTAATGCCATCAAATCCATGTCTGTTCGATTTGGAGACAAGGAAGTTGTGCAGGACAGTGTCAAACATGTCCACAACTCTTTTGTCATATATATATATAAAGTGATTTTTTAATTAACAATTCATATTTTTCTCATAATTTACAATTCTCATAATTTAATGTATACTGAATTCTTATCTTTGTAGACAAATTCTGGTTTTAAGGTGAGCAAAATTACTACAGCACAGAATACCCCACAGTGATAACATTTTTTAATATGAAGTAACACCATCCCTGTTTTATAAGAACTAAGACTGAGAGGATAAGACCCAAAGCCACAACAGTTCTTAGGCCCATAAAAATTCTGGAACTTTAATTCACATATAAATCTCCACTTCCACACAACTACAGCTCTCTAAAGAACAGATGAACTCTGGTACCTTAGTGTTTACCTTGGGGTTTTCCATGTATTTAAAGTTGTGTCTGTGACCAGTATCTATTTCACCTCAACAGATTTTGGTGTCTAGCTCCCATGACCAGAAGCTATAAACTAGGCTCTGGATGAGTGATGGCAAACAATGGAGTCTCCAAGGTCTGAAATCATTAGCCAAGACACATAGGCTATCATTTTTGAGATCACTACAATTGCAACCTAATTTAAGACAGTTCATTTTGAGAAGGCCTTGTGTACAGACTGTCAGACACAGCTAACCACTCAGCAGGTAGGTCTCTTTCAGTCTCCCTCATTTTCTGCCAATACAATACCTGAAGAAGTGTAACAAGAAAGTACAATCAAACTATTTTAAAGTGAGACCACAAGAATTGAAATCTCTTTGAATACGGTAAATGACTCCCAATAGCTGTTTATCTGTATATCATTAAATACTTCTAAAACACCTGGAAATTAAATTAAATGTAGATTGGACTAGCAGTCTAGTCTTATTTTGTAAAAAGCATGTTATATTTCCGCCTCCATTTTGACTTGATACTTGATTACCTCCTTCAGAACAAATTGTAACCAGCTGTTGGATTGTATCTTTATTGTTGAGTGTTTGGCTTTTAATAAAGGAAAAATGAACTTTGAAAGTCTCCTGCTTAAGTCAAAATTTAAAGGATGCTTGTGTTCCCACACTCTGTTTTGTCTCAGCTGGTAATATCAATAGATGAGTTACAAGATGAAGAAAAGACAAAGTCTCTTCACAGACAAAGCCTTGACCTAACATTCAGAGACATAAGTTTTGTTGATAGAAGGCAGAGTACACAAATGTTTACTGTTTCCACACTGTGCCAGAAAGGAAATCATTGATGTGGGTATGCCTCCCTGCGACACATTTCTTTATGAAAAGAAGTTACTGTGTTCTTTACATGATCTGTTATGTTTTCAAAAGCAGCTGTTTGACAGATTGCTAAATAAGAGCAGGGTTCTGCAAAAAGAATACATAATATATTGTGCTTGCTTAGGAAGATTCAGTATTAATGCTGAGCTGCTAGCGTGGCTTTTCATATGTGCAAGGAGATGTACCAAGGAATGCCATACACTCATGGATGTTCCTAAAAGGCTGCACTTGAACAGGTGGTCCAGACTATGCTATACTCATTAGGTCTGGAAGGTATGTTAATATACCATATTACTGGTATATTAACAATATTGATGCCACAGGTTGGATAATTTTCCTATCAGTTTTTTCACTAAATATCAGTAAAGGCTGCAGCTGAAATTCCTGTAAGCATAGCTATCAGTATTGGATGCACTTAGTCAAAGGTGCTTCTTCCTGTGGAGTAGACTGTATGCTATCACAGCAAGAGGGCTTTAAATCCCTTGTTCACAGGAGGGAGAGTCCTTCCTGACGTGGCCATCTGCTTGAACAGCTACACATCTTCCCACACAGACTTGAAATCAGCTGTATTCATGCAACAGTTGTAGAAAGAATATGATATATTGACTAGTATATGAAAGGAAAATCATCAAGTCGTCTAAAGAGCAATGGATTTCTGCTGGGCCTAAATCTGTTCTTTTGTGAGTAAACTCCCATGAGATTCATGGAGGAACATGAATGTTATTGGATTCTTGATTAGGTTTGAAAATGCATGATGACTATACTCCATCTAAAATATCCATGTCACCAAAATATCCCATGGGTCCTAAATATTTAATAACGTCACCTCAGAACTGTGGCTTTGTACTGCAGAACAACCTCTTTTAAGTGGAGACTAATTCTCTAAAGAATTGTAATATCATGGTCTTCCAAAACACAAACTGACATTGCTGAAATATTTATCAGATCTCAAAAATATTAAAAGTCAAAAGCTACCCACCACTCATCCATACCTAGAGATTCCTACACTGAGTCAGCTTCAGTACTTTGAATGGTGTGTGGCTATAAGTAAATACCAATTTGAATGTAGTGGCAGTGATTTATGTTTTCTTACATGGAATCTTATTATTTACTTAAACATATCTTAGGATCCAGGACTAGTACTGAAACTGTTTTACTTGTATTGATTGTCCTTACAGCACTGAGTACTTCTTATCTATCCAACTCCTCTGTTCTGTAATTAGCCGCTCATGGTGAGAAATGACGCACTTCAATTTAATTAGCTTGAGAAACAGCCACATTAATCTGCTGATATTTTTTCACGCAGGATGCCCACACAGTCTCAGAGATGTTACAAATATATGTTTTTACCTTTTGTACGTTTGTTTTGTTTTTTTGTTTACTGTATCACAAGGCTGGCACAGAATCACTATTGCTAACAGGTATTATTCCCTGCAAAAGGATTGCGTTTAATTACTTAATGTCTTTCTGATGCAAGGAATCCATATCAATTATTTAATTAGCATCCTGCTACAATTACTAGAATGCTCACAGATTAATTAAAAGCTTCTTACCTTTTGTTAGTTCAGTAATTTCAAAGGAGCTTTCTGAGAAAAAGCAGTATTTACATAGTAAAGGCAATCCCATCCTCCCCTCAAAATCCATGTTGGAAAGACGGTAGCCTGTCCTAGACATTGCACAGCCCTTCTGTGTGGCACAGTAGACAGCTTTCTGGCACTCTGAATTGACAGGTTCTCCTTTACGAAACCAGTATTCACAGCAAATTTTCTTGGCATTCAGGCAGGCATTTTCTGCTTTTCCATGTTTATGCTATAATAATTATTCCCACTGAAGAACAGAGAGAAATCCAGCAATGGCAACTTGTTTATGTGCCATGGATTAACATTTCAAACTCTCTGCTTTTCTGTATGCATCTGAATGCAGGTAGTTTTCGGTATCTGACACATCAAGCTTAAAAGCCAACCAGGAACAATTTGGAGCAAGTCTGCAGCAAAACATCTCCTACTTTTCTGCACATAGAGCTGATCTGCTTAACTCTCTGATCCTGTGTTATGCAATCTTTAAAACTGCAGACAGTGAACCAGCCATGTCACCAAACACAAAAATTTGAGAAAATCAGGATTTTGCATTAGGACTTTCACAAAACTGTACATAAAACCTTTTTCCATTACTTAGGCTTCCACCATCTGCGTCAATAAGGGAAGAACTCATACTTACCCATTTCCAAATTTGTTGTAATTTTATCTTTTTTCATGAGCTTCCTGGGAAAGAGTACATAGGATTTGCCAAATCACCTAAGCTTTGTGCTGTTGTAGTCCAGAAACAACAAGAGGTGGCTTGTTGCCTAGTTGCCAAATAAAACTTTTCCTTTGAGTTTAGTGGTACTGACACTTAAAAAAGATTTTGCGAGTGATTTTTAGCTTTATTTTTGAGAGACATAAACTGTAAATACTTTTAAGCAACCATTTTCATAAAGGTTGATTAATCACCACTTCTGAGAAAGGTCCAGGGTAAGGCAAAATACTGACCAACAGTTTTCATAAAAGTGACTTGGCTGATTGAAACCACAGGCTTGATCCCATGGAAGGTTTCATTTGAGCTCCTATGGAACCAGTAAAAGGAAAGGCATCCACATTTCTTGAGCACCGCAAAAGAGTGCCTCCTAAGATGGGAATGTTGTCACATTGGGAATAAAGTCTTTATGACAGGCTCCAGCTAAGGAATTGTATTCTACAGGTATAAGCTTCTAATACCATCCTGAACCTGATCCTAGCCCAGCTTTTTACTCAAGTCTCATCCATACCTAAAACTGCTCTGATATCTAGAGAGAACTGCAGTCTCAATAATTTCCTCCTATTGATTCTTCTTGGTATAAATTTCATTGTACAGATTGAGTGTCTCTGTTTCTCCTAAAGAGAAAGAAATAATTAGGCTATCATTTTTGCTCAGGTTCCTTCAGTTAGAACTGGAACCCTTTGATACAAAGAAATATGCTGAATGCAGTTGCTCAAACATCACACAGCAGCCAATATACTAAAACAGCAACAGAACAAATTGCTTTTCCCCTCCATGTTTCTTTTGTGTTTGATGAATATGAGAGGGTATTGTGACTGGAAAATAAATATCTCCTGTGAAACACAAGGGATCCTTTCACCATGTCAGTGCACCATTTCCACTTAAATCAGCGTGAAGTAGGTACATGCAAGCTAGAAACATACTGTTTATGCACAGCATAGGTTCTACAGTGTGTGGTTAGGTAAGTTGTCACAGCTTGGCAGGAAAAAGTAGGTTTCTTTGTCTCTATGTCAGTCTAGAACTGTTCTCCACTGTTCAGATACCTGGACTCAAGTCAAACATTGTGAAATGTGATAAGCAGAGAAAAAAAACCTGAACTGAACTATACTGCTGGTTAGAGATGATAAGGTATGTGAGAGAAGAAATAGCTGCAAAACCAGTATAAAGTTAACAGAATGAGGAGCAGTTTTGGAAATGTATCCCAAGGGTGCGTTAACAGAATGAGGAGCAGTTTTGGGAATGTATCCCAAGGGTGCAACACTACTAAAAGTAAAAAGAGTTAAGAACAGCGTCAAAATATCTAATATTTTAATCTTTTGGGGGTTAAGGAAACACCTCATTTCTATTTGAATAAATGATACTGTGAAAAATACTTAGTAAATTTTATCCTGCTGACATACTCATCCAGAGTTGTCCTCATGTAACCTTAAAAACCCTATTGGTGTACTGAATATGGATCCCCATATCACAGATTTTCATAATTAATGATCTACATCTTTAAGATGTTTTGCTTTTTCCCTCTAATCATTCTATTGGGGGTTCTTTTTCCTATCATAAATTTCCAGGACATATTTATTTCAGATTTCTGCTAATGTTGCCCTTTTACCACAAAAGCTCTTCTTCCTCTTTTGTGGTTATCTTTGGACTTATTTATGTGTATCTGTCACATGCCTCTCAATCTTTAATTTATAATACTGTACGAACTGAGCCCTTTATACCTCCTGTCATGAATAACCACTCCATTCATTTTATATTTTTTGTAGTCCTTCTCACGTAATGTTCCAGGTGGAAATACATTTTTCCTGAATATGACCTCAACTATATGCAGTACTCCAGATTTAAGTCTTATCAATACCCTTTTCAAAAACATTGACTTTACTTCATCTCTTCCAGAAATACCTTTCCTGATTCATTCCAAGGGTGCATTACAGGTTTTACAGGCTCATCATAGTGACAATCAGAGATGAGTCTGAACTAGCTAGTCACTCAGGTTGTTCTCTGCAGACATAATTTCTAACTCATCAGGTTACAGCTGAAATGACTGTGATAAGATTGTCAGCACATAATTTTGTTGCATTTTATGCCCTATCTGCTTACAGCACTCTACCTCATCATTTAGTTTCTAGTGCTAAATAACTCTCTTCTATTAGTTATAACAATTTTCAAGGTCTAATTCCAATGACCTGTAATACCTGCCCATGTGAAGGCTTATCCCTAGGTTTCAGATGTCTAAAAAATGCTTTTTTGGTGAATATTATCTTTAAGTAAATCTTAGAGTAAGTAAAAAAAACTTAAAAACCTAAGTAAAACTGAGGGGTTTTTTTCTATTTCAGCATTTTACACGCTTCTTGAGAAGGCGGCTTTCTCATATTTTGACAAGTCCTTTCCTACAGGATTTTTACTTCTTTTTTAGGCAATACATATTCCTGAGAGCTTCAGCACTTATTTGTACAGCAATTCCACTGTTTATTCCTTCCAATTCCCAAACTCCTAGTCTAGACCACTTCTTCCAGCTAGTTCCTTTACCTGAGTGATCAGTTTTAATGATAGACTTTTCACTGTTTCTTACCATTTCACTTAAATTGAATC
>VXAZ01005107.1:43914-54802 GCA_013399875.1 Gymnorhina tibicen
TTTCACTTAAATTGAATCTGTTTGTGATGACTTCATTTGGGATCTGTTACCCAAAGTTCATTCTTCTCTAATATACTAATTTAAAACCAAAAACTGAACCTGGAGTAATGACACTTTTTACTGGTTCAGCAAATATTTGGCGAAGAAGGTTGCTAGCAATCTCATCCAGGAATTTCAGACACAATCAATATCAAAGTAATATGTTTTTTCAAACATCTTTCTGGGAAAAAATAACATTATTATAACAATAGGTAACATTTATTCCTGGTGATAGTGCATATCATGATCAATATCTCACTCTGAGATCTACGGCATTTCAAAACGTTATTCACCATAAATAATCTTGTCATCCTTCCACAATCATGACCAAAAGTGGTTGTTTCCTTTGTTCCATCTGTCTTCATTTTAACACAGCCTATCACAGCACAAATTTCCAGTGAGTCCTATTTTTCTGACACACACGTTAGTGTTCTATTTCCTGGAAAACGCCTACCTACCTTAGTGTTCCTGCCATCATCTTTGTATACGTTAGTTCTGCTTACAGTGCCACTGTCATCTATAACTGGCCTGAGTGGTTACATCTGCGTACAGATATTTAAATTATTTCTGATTTCCTCAGCTAGTTAACTTCTACATTTTACGGTTCGTAGCAGCACATATACTGTCTTTTTGCTTCTTCTAGGAAGTCTTACTGATAAGTGCTTGTAGATTCTTTTCACGACAAGTATTGAAACAAACCAATCGTACTATATCTCAGGATTTGTCAGCCTAACATCCCAGGTGTCTATAGTCAGCTCTGAGGCCCATCATTTGACAAAAGTGTTTTCCTCAGGAATGTCTCCAACAGCTCAACAGCCCAATTGTCCTTAGAGTAATAATCAATATAATCAAAACAACTTGTGTATATAAATAAATAGATGTTTATCAATCGATTCTTTAAAAGAATGCACCATCCACGCTGTTAAGTCAAATTCTTGAGATATTTCACATTTGTAGTTCAGAAACTGTTATGTTGTGTGGTCACACAGATTTTTCACTTCACCAATCTGAAATAACATTCTTCAATTTTTTTTTTTTATTCTGATAAATCTTTTACTGATGAAGACTAGAGTAATTCAGAAGCTTCCCTATATAGTAAACACAGATATACTGATATATAGGTATTGATATATTCCATATAAAATACGACTTTGCCTATACCAGCAGATTCTCCATATACTCCATACTGGTTATTACCATTTGCTGTAAGGACTCTCTGCAAGGACTGATATGGGAGCCATAGTAGAACAGGACTGATATAAGGAAATAATTTTTTTGTAATCTTCAGAGCGAACATTTATTGGTGTCACTCACAGATCATGTAACTGACTATTGATTTTAATACATTTTGTTAGTATTTATAAAATTACATAAACAGCAATCCATTTTTTCTTTATATTTATGGTATTTTAAAATATAGTCTTGCTTAATAATTTTAAATATGTCAAAGAACAGAAACTGTAAAGTAGAAAACATGCAGGTACAGTCAGTGGTAAAAGGCACTTGTCTGCAAAATTCTAGCAGGTATAAAATGAAACTGACAGTAAGTGAACTCCAGATACTAAGTAAATATATATACATATATGGCAGCCTGGTTTCCTAAAAGTTTTGATTAATTTGGCATTTATATACAGCTGTTCAATTTTGTTCTTGGACTTCCTGAAATCTCAACACAGTATATGCCAAACAGTAAAAAGCATAATAGAGAGAAAAGTAGACATCGATTCCAGTGCAGTGTGACATTGTCTAATAATAACTTACCTGATGTTCATGGGAAAATTACATCCAATATATATTTACTACATTGATAGTGAAATGTTTATCCTTTTAACTGGCCTGCTTATTTTTGATGGAGACAACCTCCAGCACTAAGACAGTCTTTTCAAATAAAATTACTCATGTCTGTTGCCAGGAAGTACATATTCTAGTAGAGTTTCTATTCTTTTTAGGAGTTTCTAACACTGGCTTTCTAAGGGGTTTCTCTTTTCTTCCAGTAGAATCTGTAAAGAATTATGTATTCCTTATTTGTAGGATACTCATGCATGTTGGCCATTGACACAGGGAAGAATCCCATTGTGCTACACACTGAACATGAATATAATGAATTGACTTCACCACCATGGCTTACAACTGACTAAGAAGTTCAGCTTTTTCATCAGTTTCAAAACACACAAGGACTGTATACCAAAGGGAGGCTGTTCTCTTTTCTGTATTTCTTTCATTATTCAGGTGGGCTGAGAAAAAATTACTATAGGCTCATGATGGGAAAATATTCTGAAACAAAACAAAAGACTCAGAAACAAATTCAATACTTTAGAATATTAAATTTTTTTCCATATTTATATTAAAAAGAAGACTTGATGAACAGTTTAAAATTTGCAAAAATTAAGGCTTTTGTTCTATAATAGCTAGGTTAACTATGAAGTAACACAGACAAAAGTGAATAAATCATCCTTTATCAAAGTGTTTTTATGTATACCTACGTGAACTATTCAACATAAAGTATTTTTCCACCTGTTTCCCCTGAGGAAAAGGTGTGCTATTTCTAGGTTTCTAGCATTACTATTTCTGCTTTATAACAACATCATAACAACTGACAATACTGTTCTTTCACTTAGGCACTCAACAAGTGTAGAAGAACTATTATAAAATAAGTAATCAAATTCATTGCTAACAATCACACAAATAAATATAGTCAATTTTATGCTGATAATAATGTCCTGCCTGGTGAGAAGGGTCACAAGGGAAATTTCCAGAGCTGGGCACACCAAGCACAGCATGCAGCTATTTTGAATTTCATTTATTGCTATCAGATTAAAGAAACTTTATTTATTGTGCCAAATCAGATGATGCCAAGCTAATAATGAATGTCAAGGAAGAGAAGTGATGACAGCAAATCCTAATGAAGAATCACAGTCAAACATGTTTTTAGTATCCTAGATAGGAACACAAAATAGCAAGGAAACTATATGAAATGCAATTATTCAGAGCACATTGTTACAGTAAATGCACTTTTAAACTGTCACATAAGAGATCTTTCAAAGAAAATGCAGTGTTCACTGGAGGAAGAAACAGGATAAATAATTCATCAAAGCATGAACTGAATTGCTTTTTTTGTTCTGTGCACTGCATGTATTGAAGTCCTCTGATAAACATTTTGCTCAGCTGCTGTGCCAAAATAGTCAGAAGTGGTTGTAGTCCCTGTCTCTTGGTAGGTAACTCTCTGTTCCTCTTTTCTGATGGGACAACACTGAAGACTTACAGAGCTTCTTATTGGCAGAACATTAAAGACAAAGATTTTGAAACCCAGAGCTCATTGGGCAGATGTCACAGTGCCTGATTTTTTTTTCATCTGTTCATCTCCATTTACTA
The DNA here is from genome assembly GCA_013399875.1 of Gymnorhina tibicen. Taxonomy (NCBI): domain Eukaryota; kingdom Metazoa; phylum Chordata; class Aves; order Passeriformes; family Artamidae; genus Gymnorhina; species Gymnorhina tibicen. The sequence goes on from VXAZ01005107.1 coordinate 47,326, forward strand.
CTGTTTTATTCCACAGGACTCTATAACACACACAACAAGGTGTTTTACTGAAACTTGAGAAGTTTTGGGTTAGTTGATTTAGGCAATTATCACTATGATTCAGAAATACGTCTAGCTGTTAAAGAGTGTAACACATCACTGAAAGAATCCTCACGTGACCTACCTAGGACAGCAGGTCCCATGCGTAAAAGAGATGGGATTTGGATCATATCTCCACCTAGTCATCTACCATTTCAGCAATATTGATGCATTAGAACTGGATATAGTAGTTCAAGTTAATTCTGAAAGAATGCAAGCTAGTTTCAATAGCAGTGGCAAGATACCTTTTAATTGAATACTTATGCTAAGTTATATAGCCATGAAACTATTTCCATACAATGGCTATAAAAATTGTCATTACCATGCCATTTGTGACTGTAAATTCTATCCCAGCATCCTTCTTCATTGACTTCCAGCATACTGTTTCATCATGTTGCAATGTAAATGGTCTTTGTAACAGCAGCTGCATTTAAATCCAGAAATAACCATACCTAAGCATAAACCCTGAGTCATTGAGAGTCAATCTTCCCTTTCCACAAGCTTGATTTCAACATGTTTTTGTATCTACCAATTTGTCTAGAGAGGCTTCCAATAAAGTTTGCTAATTCACCATTTATTTTATGAAGCCAAGATTTTTCCATTGCCAACAATAATTATGACAACTATCTGACCAAATATCAAGCTCACATTTGCTCTTACACTCAATCAAAGCTTCTTCTTTTATGCTGATATCCAGAGAGTTCTTACTAATGTGATTATTCTTCTGCTCTAGTAGTTCCAGAACTGTGTCCAGAACTGGACTCAGAACTCCAGATGCAGTCTCACCAGGGCTGAGTTGAATGACAGGATCATTTCCTGTGTATTGCAATGGCAACATTCTTCCTGATGCAGCCCAGGATACCCATGGCCTTCTTGGCCACATCGGCACACTGCTGGCTCATGGACAGCTTGTTGTCCATCAGGACCACCAGATCCTTCTCTGCAGAGCTGCTTTCCAGCAGGTCAGCCCCCAGCCTGTACTGGTGCATTCTAACTGGGGTTTTTCCTCCCCAGGCACAGAACTTGGGGACTTGCTTTTGTTGAACTTCAGCCTGTCCAGGTCATGCTGACTGCCAACAGAGATATCTGCTGTAGCAGACACTGCTTCCAGTTTTGTATCACCAGCAAGTTTGCTGAGGGTACACTCTGCACCATTATCCAGGTCATTGACCACCTGGGAATACAGCTATAGGCCTTCAACTTATCACAACCCTCTAAGCTCTGCTACCCAGCCAGTTCTCAAACCACGTACCTATCACTCCTCTAACCCACACTTCCTGAGCTCACTTATGGGGTGTTATGGGAAACAGCGTCCAAAGCCTTGCTGAAGTCAAGGCAGACTGCTCTCCCCTCATCTATACAGTCATTCTAGCCTAGAAGTCTATCAGGCTGGTCGAGCATGTTTTCTGCTTGGTGAATCCACGTTGACTACTCCTGATAACCTCCTCTTTCCCCCCATGTAAGTGACATCCAGGATGAGCTGTCCCATCACCTTTCTGGGAATGGAAGTGAGACTGACTGGCCTGTAGTTTCCTGTGTTCTCCTTCTTGCCATTTTTGAATGCTGCAATGACATTGGTTTTCCTCCAATCTGCAGGCAGCTGTCCTGTTCTCCATGACCTTTCAAAAATTATGAAGAATGGCTTGGCAATAACATCTCCCAACTCCCTCAGCACTTGTGGGTGCATCCTATCAGGGCTGTCAGGTTTGCCTATATGATCTCCAAACTCATCCTTCTTGATCAGGGGAAAGTCTTCCTTTCTCCAGACTGTTGCCTCCAGGGTCTGGGGTTCCTGAAAGTCAGACATAGTAGGAAAGGTTGAAGTTAAGAAGGCATTCAGTAAGCCACCCTCACTTTGTCACCAGGGCACCCATCTCATTCAGCATTGGGCCACATTTTCTTGATCCTTTCTTTTGTTACTGATGTAGTTGAAGAAAACTTGTTGTTGCTGACATCCCTTGCCAGATTTAATTCCAAATGGACCTTCACCACTTTTGTCACATCCCTGCACACTCTGAAAACATTATGTTTTTCTCAAGTGGCCTGTCCCTTTTTCCACATTTCGTAAAATTGCTCCTTCTATTTGAGTTTTGCCAGAACCTCCTTGCTCGTCCGTGTATATCTCCTGTCTTCTTCACTTGATTTCTTGCTCACAAGGGCACAGTGATCTTGAGCTTGCAGGAAATGATGTTTGAATACTCACTGTCTTAGGCCCTCCTGCCATCTAGATCCCTAAGGACTAGGGACCTTCCAAATAGGTTCTTGAGGAGGCCAAAGTTAGTTCTTCCAAAGTCCAGGATTGTAATCCTACTTATTATCCTGTTTCCTCCAAGAAGGATCCTAAACTCACCACACTATGATTGCTGAAGCCAAGGATGTCCCAGCCTTCACATCCCCAACTAGTCCTTCTCTGTGTGTTAGTTCAAGGTCCAGCAGCACATCTTTCCTTATTTGCTTCTGCACCACCTGTGTCAAATGCTCTGAATGTGTATANATGCCTTAAGATAGGAAGAAATTAAGATATAAAACTTATTGCCAAAAAGTCAACGTGAATATGTCAAGCAATTTTTATAATGCTTGGCTTCTACTCAAGAGTATAATCATATACTATTTTCTAGTCTTGTTGTTTATCATTCTTTTTTTAAATTTCTGCTTTCTCTCAAGTTTTCAGGTATTGCAGGTATTTCTAAATCTTATTTTATCCCTTAAAATTATTTTTGTCATCTTTATGCTTGAAATTAATCTGGGACTAACAAAATCTTTCCCAAAAAGGGTTTTAAAATCAGTTATCACGTTATGTCAACACCATATCTTTGCAGCAATATCAATAATCATTGGCTCAGCACTAAAAGAAGACACACCAAAGACACCAAAGGTTGTACACATGCAGCAATACTCTTTTATGTCACTTAAAAAACCAAACAAACAAACAAACAAAAACCAAGCAAAACCACAAACAAACGAACAATAGACTTATTTTGGGGTTAATGAGTCTTTTTAAAAATCTTTCTGTAAGATTCTTTCAATTTTTTTTAGATTGCTGTTTGAGTTTTTTAAGAGGCCTTAAAAAATAGATGTGACTGGATTAACCCAGCCTGAAAATAGTGAATATGATGACCTTGATCAGGGGGACAAAGATGAGCTAGTTCACATACAAAACACATATTAAAAACAGCTCCTAGCTTATCTTGTAAAACATCCACTTAGAGTCATCAAGCAGTTTTTACCATTATGAATTTAAGTGAGCTTTTGACTATGTAAAAATGGAGGTTGGTAATTCTTTTACTTTTATCAAGCATTTTGGAATAGGTGAGAAGGGAATGTAAAACATTTCCTATGAATTTATAAAAGACAGCTTCCTATTGCTTTATGTCTATCACTGATGTGTATTTAGAGTTACAATATATGAAGTGTATATATTATTTGGAGTCAGCAAGGTTTTCCTGCACAAGTTCTATTACTCAAAGTAGGTCAAATTTGGTTCTTGCAGTTTAAACTCTTTCCTTTTATATGGAAAAATCAATATTAATGTTAAATCAGGAAAAATAATATTTCTATGCACAAAATAGTGCTGAACATACACATTTCAATAAAAAAAAAACTTGCCTAAAGGAAAACAGTCAGTAAGTAAAGTATTTTATCCAAAATAATGTACTTAAGTTAACCATTAGCCTCAGGTGTCGACCAATGTAGTACTAATGATAGAATACTGATTGTCTTTAGCAGACTTTAAATAACCGGAGCAACACCTTTAGCAAACCCAAGTCTTGCAGAGTAACAGGGAGAAAAATGCCTTTTTCTATGCTGTAGAAAATAAACAATTCCTTTCCTTGGGGTTCCACACATTTCCAAAAGGGGAACGAGTGTCAAAGGCTTGGATTTATGCAGCTGCTAGCATCACATCTCTATCTTCTTGCACTCACACTAACACATTAAAGGATTTAACTGGCAGCTCCAAATAGCTTTCTAACTGTAGCATTGCTCATCTCTCCCAAATTGGGAAAACAATCCCAGAAAACATGCTTATAGATTTCCCTGAGGAAAAAAGCATAGTTGGGGAAAAAAAGAGAAATCAAGGAATTCCTTTGATTCCTGCCTATTGCACACAACTGAGAGTCATGTTGAACAAACACTGGGCATTGTTTTTGTTTGGCTTTTTCCTTGTTTGTTTTTAATGGAAGCTCAAATGTGTGCAGTGATCTCTGCCTGGAGCAGCTCTCATTTGTATTCCTGTCCAATAAAGGAGTAGCAATACCTCTAGAGACAAATGTAACTGAAGTTGCTAGAACAGTCCAGGATGAGAAGAAAAAACTAGATGTAAGCACAAATAAAGACTCAAAATAATAGCACAGTCTTTCCATTTTTCTTTTTCTGACTGTGGACAGCAGTGTGACCAGAGAAGCTCAATCCAAAACCATTTCAAGCAGAGCTGTTTCAGAAGAAAGAAAGGCCATCAGAAGGAAAGGCCACAGCCACAAATGTAAACTATGGTAGCTCTCTCTCCTTTCTGAAAGGTCTCTGTGGAGTTTCTTACCCAACTGTTTCTGCGTCAAGCCTTGCTCCTTTCTGGATGGAACTCTACTGCATTTGTGTTTTTAAAAGAATTTAGGATGAAAACTTTTTGAGACACACTTTTTTTTCACTCTTTTCCAGTCAGATTGTCAATAATAAGTTTTCTGAATAAAAAATTTTCAAGCCAAAACACTTCCAGCAATAAAAATGTGAGGTGTACACTCATTTGTTACACTCAGGCTTTTCAAACTTCGAAGCCTTTTCACAGATTTCAGTACCGTGAACATAACAATTTTATTTTAAGAAATAAAATAAAATAAAATAAATAAAATACACACAAAAATACTCCACACTAAAAGAATTTTTATTGAAACATCTAATTATTCCTTTTTAAAACCAAAAAATCTGCAATAAGGCAAGACCAAAGCAGAACCTCCTACTAAAAGTATTGTATTAACACCAGTGAGTTACAAGATCAATTTCAGATCAAGAAAATAATTTTAAATAATTTGTTGAAAAATAAATATGCTCTTACACTGGTATAATGGACAGAATTATTCTGTCTTCATTAAAAAAATATAATGTCCCTACATTCCTAACTCCACCAGTTGCAGTCCACACACAACCTAGAAAAACACAGGAGTAAAACAGAAAAAAGACAAAAACAAGTCTGGGAATAGCTGAACAGGGAAGCCTCTATTCCTTCTCAAACACAACCTGTCTTCCATCTTCATAAAACCTTTAGAGGATTAATTCAAACAGTACCTACTATGCCAGAAAAGTTTTCCTCAACAGGCTACATTGTCCTAGAATGATCAGCCCTGACAGAGAAGCTAATTTTTTTACATATACCTCTGTCATAAGCATCAGAAACTGATTTGTTCCAGACCACAGAACTCTGTGGAGAACACGTTGCAGGAGATACCTGATCTGCAAGATTTCAACAGAGACTAAGTATCTCCTATGAAGGAAAATTAAAAGGGCATACCTGTTAGGTCCCTGTGGACACACTATGCCTGAGAAACCCACAACATCCCTCCTCTGCTCCAGGGATATGCCCAGACTTCGTTGATGATCGAATATTTCAATCTACTGCAGCTATTGATGGACAAATTTATGGGGGAACCTAAAGGTCTCCAAACTCTCTTGCCTCTACAGAAAACGTGAAATTCGTTGCTCATAAACTCAGTGCCTTTGGGTGCACAAAGGCTTCGTGTGGGTCATAAAATGGGGAATAATGGGGTTTTCCTTTCTCTCTGTTACCTCTAGTTATCTAAATCTGGCAAGTATTTCTTAGGTTCCACTCACAGCTGAGGAGGATTTTGGATATATCCTGCTCTGCACTGCCAAAGCCCTCTCTTTAAATGTCAGGGGGCTTGCTTAGCAGAACAGAGCACTAGAAGTTGTGGTTTAGGGCAACTAACAATGCTTGTAATAGAGACAATCTCTAACATGAGTAAAATGGCTATAAGTTCATGAAATGTATAAAGTGCCAAATACATTTTAGCACAAAAGATGTTGAGAAAGATAACTTTTATTACTGTGCAGATCTCCAAAAGGTCCATCAATTATAGTTTTTGAATATTTTTGAGTGATAAATCACCATGCATGAGGGAAAACCTCTGTGACATTTTTATCATGAATGACTAAACATGAGGAATGCTCTTGGGTTTACCTCCTGCCTGTGGTTTCTCAGCTGAATTCTGCACTGGAAATTAACCTCTGAGCTAGTTCCTGACACCTTGTTTCACCTTCTTCTGTTGTCCTAGGGAGGAAAAATAACAAAAAACCAACCACATAGAGCTGTTTGAGGACAAACTGGTATGTCTCCAGCATGAAGGAGGTCTGAAGTAATTTCCAAGATGTGTATATAGCCTCCATTCCTCATATTAGACTGCTTCCTCAGGTGCAACGGGCATAGGACTCACAGCTCCTCAGGACCTGCTCTTTTTGCTTAAACTCAAAGCAACAGTGCCAAGATACTCTGCATTGGAAAAATAACATCCACCTATTATAGGATGAGGATGGTCACCTCACATACAGGGACAAGGCAAAGATGTTTAACGCATCCTCTGCCTCTGTCTCCCACAGAGATCACAGACCAGGGGGGTCTCAGTGCCCTCAGCTGGAGGACCATGACTGCAAGACCATTCCTCAGCTGACCCTGAAATTGTGCAGGATCTGGAGCTATGCTCCAGCTGGATCCCTACACGTTTATTGATGGGATTCATTGAAAAATTCACAAAGAGCTGGCTGATGTCATTGCAAAACCTCTCTCAATGATTTCTGAGTGGTCTTGGGAATCCAGAGAGGTCCCAGGTGACTCAAACCTGGCAAATGTTGTCCCGATTTTCAAGAAAAGGGCAAGACGGAGGAGCCCAGAAACTATAGGCCTATCAGTCTCACTTCGGTACCTGGTAAAGTTATGGAGAAGATTATTCTGGGGGTACTGAAAAACCCCTGAAAGATAACGCAGTCATTGGTCACAGCCAGCATGTCTTCATGAGAGGAATCCTAAGATTCATCCGTGGCTGAGTTTGGGGTAGGGGANAATCCTAAGATTCACCCGTGGGTGAGTTGGGGGTAGGGGAGCCCACAGCCCACAGAAGCCAGGTTTACACAGCCTCGCCCCTGAAACAAGGCAGGGGGGAGGAGGTTTTGGGTGAAACCTCTGCTCAGAGGCAGTGAACGCCCATCCTCCCACACAAACTGGCCCAGCTGTGGAACCCCCAGCCCTGGGAAGGCCACATCCACGGGTCATTCACGTGGGAGGCGGCTGAGGGGGTGCCTCAATCCATCAAAGGCCCCCAAAGTGCCCCCAGAGCCATTCCTGAAGCCTCGCACCACAGGACTGCACGTGGTGCAACAAACCTGGAGTCTGCTCTAA
>VXAZ01005107.1:55015-90090 GCA_013399875.1 Gymnorhina tibicen
GGACCTAATGTCCAGCCCACAGCTGGATAAACACATCGTGGGATGGGTGAGCAACTGGCTCACGGATCAGGCACAAAGGGTTACAGTGATGGGGTGACATCAGACTGGGACCTGTCACTGGTGGGGTTCCACAGGGCCCCATCCTCAGCCCTGTGCTCTTCAACATCTTCACACATGACTTGGATCCAGGACTGGAAGGGATACTGAACGAGTTCACAGATGATACAAAACTGGGAGGAGCTGTTGGCTCCCTTGAAGGCAGAGAGGGCTGCAGAGAGACCTCAACAAATCAGGGGTCTGGGCAATCACCAACCATATGAAGTTCAGCAAGGGAAAGTGCTGGATTCTTTGCCTGGGACAGGGCAACCCTGGATGTATGGACAGATTGGAGAATGAGATGCTGGAAAGCAGTGCCATGGAAAGGGACCTGGGGGTCCTGGCAAGTTGAACTTGAGTCAGCAGTGCCCTGGCAGGCAGGAGGGCCAAGTGTGTCCTGGGGTGCATCAGGCACAGCATTGCCAGCCGGGCAAGGGAGGGGATTGTCCCTCTCTGCTCTGCACTGGGGCAGCCTCACCTCGAGTTCTGGGGGCAGTTTTGGGGACCACAACATAAAATAGGCATTAAGCCATTAGAGAGGGTCAACAAAGACAGTGAAGGACCTTGAGGGGAAGCCGTATGAAGAGCGGCTGAGGTCACTTGATCTGTTCTGCCTGGAGGAGGCTGAGGACAGACCTTATTGCAGTCTGCAACCTCCGCATTTGAGGAAGAGGAGGGGCAGGCACTGATCTCTTCTCTCTGGTCACCAGTGACAGGACCCAAGGGAATGGCCTGAAGTTATGTCAGGGGAGGTTTAGGTTGGATACTAGGAAAGGATTTTTCACTCAGAGGGTGGCTGGGCTTTGGAACAGGCTCCCCAGGGAAGAGGTCACAGCACCAGCCTGACAGAGTTCAAGAAGGATTTGGAAAACTCTCTCAGGCACATGGTGTGACTCTTGGGGATGGTCCTGTGCAGGGCCGGGAGTTGGACTCGCTTGTCGTTGTGGATCTCTTCCAACTCAGCTTATTCTGTGATTTTGTGATTCTGCATTTTGCCTGGAAAGATTAGAATCTTGATCAAGCCAAAGATTATGAAAGTAGAAAACTGTTTAGAAATTTTTTCTTGCTTCCACTAATACTTTTCTTCTACTTTGTATACTGGGAATATCTAAAAGCAAGCAATTCAATAGTGAATTCATCAATAAAGTAATGCACCCAGCAGTTCTTTTCATCCTCAGGACAAAATTCAAGATAGGGTCTTTATTACCAGTCTTTACTACCTGACCAGGCCACTTTGAAATCTTGAAGAGAACCCTAACACTGACACATTAAAGCTAGATGGTGTTTTTTTGGTGCCCAAATTTCACTTGCAGAAGAGATCAGCATTCCTGTACACCTCTGCCACCAGAGACTGAGGCATTTGGACAAACATAGACCATCAGAGAAACTTCATTCATTGCCTTGTTTGAAAACAGACTATTCATTCTTGCATTGTACACAGCTGTTGCTCTATTTCAGATTCACTGTCTGAGTAGAAACGACCCTCTGATTTTACACGACACATTAATCCCAGAAAGTACTTGTGCCATTGCAGGGCATATTCAGTGAGTCATCTTGGGCAGGCTCTGAAGTCGGGGCAGCGATGACATCACCCATCTTCTGTGTGGGCACACAAACTGCCGCTCTCCAAAGCACTGTGCAAATGCTGGCTCTGAGCTGAAGAGCCTTCACCAAATGCGGGTACCGGGAGCAGTGCACCCTGCGCCTGTCCAGGGGGACCATGCTGGAACCATTCCAGAGACAGCGTAATGCATGCAAACAATGACTCCAGCATTTCCAGGAAAGCATTTCCCAGGTTTCTTGAACACTTACCACAATTTTTCCATCTGTTTGGCAGAATACGTGCAAACATTATACTCTATTTAGGTAACCTGTTCCTGTATTTTCTGAAATTAAAATTCTAATTATTTCTTCCAGACTAGAATCTGAAGGCAATTACACAAACATTAAAGTACTTTTGAGGAAACTAGGAATTTCAAGCTGTGGGGGGTTGAAGGGGAGAGCAGAATATAGAGTTTTTCCCATGACATCAGAATACTTGAGGATAAAAAAAATATTCCATTACCCCAATACAAATTGAAAAGAGAAATTGCATGCTCAGGTCCATCAGGAAAAGGATAGACTTGTGGAGTAACTTGTCCCATATTTACCATGCTTACTTTCCAGTTTAGAGTTTCATGTAAAAACTTGGATTTTAGCAGCCTTCATACAGGAAAGAGCCTGCTTTTATTAAATGTTTTCCCCAGTTGTCAAAAGAGATTTTGGGGTGTCAGTGCTTCAGGATGACTAAAACACATGAAAATCAGAGCAACTTTGTCAGGTAGAAAAGCAAGTTACTCTTTTTGGAAGGTGTACGAACCGACTTTATATGCATACACACACACACACACACATATATATATAAAGTGTTTTATATATATCCATGAATATATCTATCTATATATATGTATATAATGCAAGTCCTTGTCATTTTGCTCTGAATTTAATAAAGGCAGAACTTTAAAAAGTAAGCAACATACAGCACTGCTTAAGCAAAGATATTTTTACTGAGGAGAAACAGGAAAGTTCTTTCTAGCCTCAGAGCTGCAGCAAGTGCCATATGGGAATGGTTATTGTCCTGAGCATCCTCAATTAAAGAGTGCATTGCAATAATAAGTAACAGCTGTATGGGAGGTGAATCAGAAAGTCAGAGAGGAAGTTTTTAATATTTTCTGGAAATGCTGACTGCACCAGAGAAGGCTAAAGCAGTGCTCCTAGAAGCTGGGAGGACTGCAGTGGGAGGATACTTGCTCTTGTAATTAAAGAGGTGTAGCAGAGGGAATCTTTCTATCATTCCCCCATGGAGGAACATTGCCTTTGAAAGACATATGGTTGCCAGGAACCAGGGCTCCAGCAGTGCAAAAACTTTCCCTTCCCAGCATGGCTCAGCATTAAGAGCATCATAATTGAGTACTCACAGCATTAAAAGGCAAGAAAAAAGTTCATTTGGGATCTGATCCAAAGCACACGGATGTTAATGGAAAAAATCCCACTGATTCCAATGAGATTATGGCCAGAAAACAGTGTATGTAGACAAAATTTAAAAAAAAATTATTTAGCTGTGGAACTGTGTATTTTCAACAACAAAAGACAGGTCAGGGAATTATGCAATGGCGAATCAGTGTATAAATTACCTTCTTAGTCCAGAGATAATAACAGTAATAGAATAGTTTCGTTTTCTAGTGTTTATGTTTTCCTAGTGTTTATGTTCAACCAGATACAAGCTAATGGAAAAAATAGCGAAATCTTGTAACAGTGATCTCTTCAGTTCATAAGAGAACCATCAAGTGACTTAAAAGCACAGAACTCTTGTCAAGGGAAGTAGAGACTCTCTCATGAGGCAAAGAGTGGGAAGCAGGAAAGGATTGTTGATGTACAGACACAAAAATGAGAGGTCAATGAGTGTACGGGAAGATGAGTAGATAATTTTTTATTAGAGAATAAAAAAAGAGAACAGAAAGAAAATTCTACACGAACAAAAGCCCATTTGACATGCTTAGAGGAAAAAAAAGCAAAGATACCATGGAGTTTTTTCCTCCCATAGACTGTATAGGAGAGTAAAAAGGAGAGAAAACAATGTAGGCTGAAGCAGGTGCTCAACACTATCATCAGAGCAGTGAGATCACTGAAGATGGGAAAACACTTAGCAGGGAAAACACCTCTAGATGGGGTGCTACAGATAAGACTATTGGAAGGTTTTGTAATATCAAAACAAAACCTCTGGTGATAAATGAGAAGATGGGATGAGTCATTATACTCAAAGCTGTGTTTAGATTCCCTCATATTAAAGGAGAGATTACTATACCAGAAGTTACTGTCAAAGGTTTGTTGTGCAGTGAGATTGTAAATTGCTTTATTACAGTTATTATTTATCTATCTAACACTTTTTCTTCCTCAAATACAAAGGGCACAAGGCTTAACCTTGAGTCAAACCTGGTGACATAGCTTTCAGAAGTAAAGGCTATGGCTGGGTCTATTCTAAGTGGTTTAGGTATATGTCTTGCCGTACATATTTCCACCTGTTCTTGACTTGGTTTTGGGGGGTGTTTTAGTGGGTAAGAGTTTAATCTCTCAGCTTTACTTAACAGCAGTGCAGGAATGCAGCTAGCGATATTTCAGCAGGATTTCCTGAGGTGAAGTCAAAACTTCATACCTTTACAAATAGGAAACAGTAGATTGACCTCTCAACAGAAAGTAAGCTAGATCTAAGACTGTGTAGCACCTCAATTCCAAAGAGCTGTGAGCTCGATCTACAGTAACTACACCCACCAGCCCACCAATACAACTCTGACAAATGCAAACAACAGATCCCTCCACACTCAATTTCACATCCAGCACTCAGAAAGGAAGTTGTCATTAGATCACAGTTACTGGGCCGCTGCAGATCTGTCTGACAATACAGTCCCTGAAGAAGCTTTCTGGTTTCTAAATGGTAAAAGGGGATGAAGAAGGATTAAATTTCACATATTGTCTTCAAGATTATTTAATATTTCTGTGAGCTGAGAATTTCTTTAGGTAGCAAGCTGCAAACACATGATTGACTGCTGTTTTTACAAAGTGAAAGATAATTTGTTATAAAAGGCTGCAGAGTGAGAACTGATGCTCAAATGGAACTAACTACCGTGAGGCACAGAGTAATATTAGGATGTCTTGAAGCTTCATTCTCATTTTTCCTTTTTCAGTGTTCTCTCTTAGTCTCCTTGAAACTCACCTCTATGTAATCACTTCTTGGTTTTGAACTATTATCCTAGTCCTGTTCCAAAACTTAGCATACAGGTAGTCCCTTAGCACAGGCCAAATTTATTCCCCTTACACTAACTGTTGTCTGCTTGTCCTTGTCAAAGAAACACTGCTAGATAGCATAGAAAGAGTATCATAGCAAATGAAAACAAAATTTATGTGGCTAAGCTACACAGCATTTATCAAGAAGTCAGAGTGCACAGAAACAGTTACCTGGCAGGTTAACACACTATATGTACACTATAGCTGTGCCACAGCATCAGGTTTACATATACATCCCTTTGCTGAAGAAAAAGAATAAAAATATCATATCTCACTTTTGAGATATAAGACTCCAATGGTGACAGTGATTCCCAGAAAGTTCAATGTATCCATAATTGAACTGACAGTGGATCTTCTAAAAAGGAAGACTACTGCATAGTGAACCATCTCTTTTGTACTTTCCTTCCAGGTGAACTGCAAGTAGCAAGATGCATTGCAATTGTCTAGTATGAAGGTGAAAAGTATGTGAATCACCACTGCCAAGCCTGCATTCAAGTGATGAGTGCAGCTAAGAGAGGGAAACTGATATTTCAGTTACTTCTGTGTCCTGGGAATAGAATTTTTAAAAGCCTTATATATGTTTATAGCACCCTCTCTCTCTTTCCATTTATAATGAAGTGCTGATGCTCCCAGAAACATCACTCAAATGTAGACCACCTTTTTAATTATGGGCCTTCCTTTTGGAAAATTAGAAACAGCATAAAACTAGATAATCTCTCCTGGATGAAGGATGCAAAAGTCAGCATGCATGTATTTCAGCTGGGAGGCAGTAGCACTTGCTTGAGTTCTTATACAATTTTGTAGCACATCTTCAAGATTTCCTGGACAAAAGGGCAGATCAGATCTTCAGCAGAAGAGGAGTTTTCTAAACAATAAATAGGTCACAAAATCATTATTAAACATGCTTTTACATCACAAGTTAATTGTAACAAGAGTTTTTACTGTTAGTGTCTGAGGGGCTTTATTGTCTGGATGGGAAAGGAAGAAATCTTAAGGATTTTATACATGTAAATCACAAAGGAACATAATTTATCCTAGTGCATTTACTAAATGGTCTCCTTGTTTGATTTGAAGCTTACACTTAATGTGCTCTTCCTCTTCTATCACGATGGAGATTTAGCCCTGAAGCAACATCTCTCTTTTCTGGAAGTTTGATTTCCTCCTGTGAGCAGGCTCCCCCATGTCTAAGAGAGCAAAGTGGAGGAAACGACTTGTTCCAACTTAAACACAATCATCACATAGACATTACAGCAGCTTATACTTAAGTCATACATACTCAGTGCAAGAATGTCCCCCTCAAAATCTTTAGAAAAAGTAATGACTAGAACAATATCACCTTAACAAATCCAATCTTTAATCTGTTCCTTTATCTGCATTCTCATTCTTACATTAGCCTGTATTTAACTTCTGGCTCTAAGTTTGTAATTTATTTATGCATTCTGAGAAAAAATTAATCTCATTCTAAAATTGGTTCATTGAAAATACTAAGCATATTATTTTTATTATTATTCATGATGGCTTAGAGAGGCAGATAACTTACAATTTTAAAGTTTCTTTCTATTATTTATAGAGTGTATAAAAAGAAATCCTCAGCCTTTATTAGTTCTGTTATGTTCATTAAGTTTTCCTATATTTGGTTCTTTATAAAAGTAATATTCATCACTAAAAAAAAATCTTAAGCAAAAACTAAGAATCTGTATGGAAAGAGTGGTAAAAGTTTGAGGTGACAGATCATAAATTACCTGTTTAAATAAAATAGAGAGGATATGTACGAGAAATGTTTAATACAATAATCCACAAACCTCTATTTTTTCTCCTTAAACAAACCAAGCACACGAAAGGAGACCCCATGATATTATATTTATGCTGTGAAGTATACTCAGCATGACTAGGTAGAGCCACTGCAGAATTTTCCTAATGGCTGAGATCCCAAAAAAATCACAGTTGCAACTGACACTAATTGGTGCTCTTACTGGCAGCCTGAACAGAGACCATGGCTTAGTCAAACATAGCTACTAATCCCTAACCCTGGGGGAAGTGTCTCTGGGTCACTGTTGCTATATATCATTTGAACTGCATGGGCAGGCTTGTTTTACAAGGCATGGCCAGTGCCTGCTTTACATCTGTACCTTCAGCATGTTTCTGTCTTTCACTTGTTTTTTAAAGAGCATCTGTTTACTGTACTGAAAATGTAGGTGTGCCCTAATCACCTAAAGTGTACAGAAAGAGGAACAGAATGGGAATTTTGATAGAACAACATTTAGAAACATTGTATAATACTGTGCATACTCTAAAAGGCAATCAAATACTTTGCTGTAAATTAAGAGAAGACAAAGAATAGATTAGCGTGGTGCAGTAAATCATAGATGACAGACAGCCGTGGGAAGAAACCTCTTCACCGGCTGATTGGGAGATACCAGTCAAGTTATTGAAGTCTAATTCAGTCAAATGATCTGCAAACCCCTGTTATCCTTTAAGTCCCTGTAACTGTAATTTAGGACGGAACAGATCAGCAACAAGGATGCAAATTATGTTCTCTTTCAAATATTGGGATGCCACCCACAAATGATTGCACAATTCTATCAATAAAATGCTTTAATCTACTTCAGAGCATCTTTGTGGATGCTTTTCCCCGTCTTCTTCTAAAGCCAGGTAAAGAGAACAATCTCAAGAAACATTACCCTCACATTAAATACAGCCCACTAAAATATATCAGTTTGAGAGAGCTGGAAGAATACAATCTGGGCTTTGCTAAGTTGTAGTGAGATCAGATGTTGCTTGAGATAAATCAACATAGACTCTACCAAATTAAGCCCCTCTCTGATCAACAAGACTTGTAAGATTTACCTCCTAAAACTCCATTGAGTCTCATTCACCAGCCAGAGAGGGAATGCTACTGTGGACCAGCTCTGTGGGTCAGCACAAAACCCCACATCACCCTGAAATGAGTCCACCATTCCTTGTCCTACAGGCAAGACTCATGTTTCAAGGTCAACCTAAATTTGTGTGCCCAGGTTTAAAGCAACTGATAAAACATTTACTTAATACAGTGAGAAATGTGTTAATAAGTTCATTCTGCTTCTCATTATCTAAAAATATTTAATGATGGCATCCCAATTATCTTAGATATGCAATGGATTCTACAAGGAATTTTAAATAATTGCTTTTGGAGTTATCATTTCTCTCCAGTAGTCCCTTATATTAGAGTTCATTTAAGCACAATTTCTCCTAAGATATTTACGACAAAGTAAAAAGAATTTTATTGATTAGACAGCTTTCAAATACATTAAACTTCCATAGTTTAGCACATAACTTTTAGTAACAAAGATGTTGCATCTGTAAATTGTATGTGTTCTTATCCTACTCAGGTTTTAGGACAGGTCTTCAGTATACTTAAACTGGGTTTTTTCTTTTTTTGTTTCCTTTTTCTCTTTCTTCTTCTTTTTCTTTTGGTTTGTTTTTTGGTTTTGTTTTTTTGTTTTTTTTTGTTTTTTTGGGGTTTCGCTTTGTTTTGTTTTGTTTTTCAGGACGGCTGGGGCCTTGGGGGTTTGGGGGGCTTTTTTGGGTTTTTTTATCTTTTTTTAAACAACACTTGCTCCATCTAGTGGCAGTTTCTCAAGGGAGGAAAAAAAAAAAAAAAAACACTCACAAATGCATATAAAATGCATACAGAAATAAAAATCTCATCTCAAAATCAAGAATGTTTCCACTCAGATAATTTTGCTTGTTTCAGACCTTTTCCCTTTAGCAACTACACAGAAAGAAGTAAAAGGCATATGAAAACATTTTATCCTTACCAAAAAATTTAAAAGATAAACACTTAACACTTATGCAGTAAAAATCCACTGTAGCTTCTTGTATATCCTCAAATACATGAAAGCAAATACTTCCGTTTTTAACTCAACAAATACTTACTACGACTATTTTTACTGCACTGATTAGTATCTTTTAGTAATCAATTCCATCAACAAAATGCCTTACCTTGCTGACTGTCCAGCTCTACTTGGTGACACATTTATTGGTGGTGTCTATGTAGCTGGCCTGTTACCTGATAAAATTGTTTCAGGTACACTAGGGAGAGGTTATTCTTAAACTAATTACACTGACTGCATGATGAGAAAAACCTCTTCTGGCCCAGCTTTTTCTCACAACAATCTCTTGATAAGCAGCTGCAAGCAGCTGCAAGAAGATCTGTAAATTATTTTTTTGATGGCAATAACTGAAGTGCTAATGGCTGGAGATTACTGTTTCAGCAAATTTATTTTTTTTAAAGTAATTTCCGTATTAGTTACAAGATGTATTTTTCCCCATGTGATAAAAGCAGTCATTCTTACAAAAAAATAATCTGATGCTCAGGGCACAGTTGATTTTTTTAAACATATTTTCTGTCACAACGTGCCCTGAAGAAACACAGGATTCAGATTAGCATATCCATACTCCTTTTGGTCCATTTATATCCTCTCATTTCTCTGCTTGAAAATGTGAGGAAGTATTGCCTACAATTCCGAACTTGAAATCAGGCATTCCATGATATATATTTTGGCAAATTGGATTAGTCACTGAATTTCTCCATATATGTTTTCCCATCTCTAATACGCACTAGTCATTGTAGAAATTAATTTTTGAACAACAATTGAAACTGACTGATATCTCCTGTAGTTTTCCTAAAGGAATTAAGGAGGCAAGTTTAACTAACTCAAAGGTTTAAAAAAATGAGAAAGGCTAACTACTTCACATAAAATGGGTTTTTATTTAAGCTGGTTCCAAATATGCCATTTTAATTGGACTTGTTCGTAGGATAAATTACTTAATGACTACTCAGTTGAACAAATAGACTATTGAGGAAGGTGGCCATAAAATATCATTAAAAATATACTGGTCTACAGGCACATTCATGCCCTGCCCTGCCCTGCCCACTTTATAGGAAAGCAAAATGTGCCTTTCTGTTTTCACACTATGCCATGGGCATCAAGCTAAGGAGACAAGAACTCCGAGCACACAATTCAGTGAATGTCTGACCAGTCTCTTCAGTTCAGGTGAGTGCCGTTTTTTCTGCAATGAGAAAATACATACTGAACTGCTGTTTTCCAGGTGCCAGTCCTAACAATTGTTGCTATAACATTCTGCCCCACTGAATACTGTGACACTTGTTAAAGTGAATGATTTAAAAGTTCAGCTAACTTTTTAATCCAGCTTTAGTTACTCTAAGCACATTCAGCCAAAACCATTGTGCTTGATTGCCTTGGGGATGTTACACACATTCACAGAATTACTAGAAACTCAAGCCTCCTGCAATCACTACAGGCAATAAGAGTTCTTCATTTACCATCTGTAACCACTGCAAATTTGTCTACAAACCCTCACATTTTCTGTTTTCCTAGGTAACTGAATAATTCAAAACCATAAAGATACAAAAAGAGAAATAACAGTCAGAAGATTGTAACCAGTACTATTCTTCAAGTCACGAGCTAAAATTTTAAAAAAATAGTTTGAGGCTTGACTCTATTTCTTTTTCTTCTTTCTTGATGGCAGAAAAGGGAGTTTTAAGATGAAAAAAAATTATATTTCAAATCAAAACAATGGAAAAAACCAGAAAAGCTGGGCATAAAAGGAATTCTTTTCAATCACAAAATGGTTTGAATTAAGATATTCTTAAAATATTCCCTTCACCTCATGATCAGAACATTTGGGATTTAATTTCCCATGGCTATAAGACAGGAGAATGTCCCAAATAGCCAGCTACCATGTGGTCTCTGCTGGAGCTTGCAAATCTATTCATTAGTGAAAAAACTGCAAGCTGAACATCCTGCCTATAAGTAAAATAGGGAATGGGTACAAGCAGAGAAACCCATTTCTTTCCATCACAATTCATATTTTCAGACACAGAAAACATTTGAAAAGGACAAGAAGAGTCACCTCACAAAAATGTTGCATGATTTGGGACACTCTTCTAAGATGCAGAGTTTTGGATACATATATGTTTTCTGAATAGAAGATACACAAACAACCCTAAGGAAATGGGGACAGTGTCCTTCTCAAATGTTTATCAGTCATCTCCATTATCAATTCTAATCCCAATATCTATCAAATATGCTGGATTATGGTAGGGGATAGCTCTGCTGGGAGGTGGCAGGGGAAGGATTTTTAAATTCCAAATATCTGCAAACTGGATGAAAAACATGCCTTCAGCAAACAAGCTATTTGCCTTTTTAGGAGTGATAGTATAAAGATTTGATGCCAACAATTAAGGATTCTGTTGCTTTAAAAGGCACTTAAAGGAAACATTTTCAATTGTTCAGTGACATGGTATTCAAAAGACTCTTTGGGAGATGCTAGTCACCTCTACCTCAGGGAAAAGGATTTAATTGCTGAAAAAAGTGCATGTTGGTCTATTTTCCTGCCCAAGTCCATTTTTAGACAACAAAGAGGATGTGTTTGTGAACTGTGAATAATTCAAATAGAAGAAATTAATGGGTTAGGGGCATTTAGCTACATAAGAACTTGTGAAGCTGCATGCCAAAAAATGGAATAATGAAGCATTTCCACAATTACTGCTCATGGCATCTATTTTTATTTTGGGGTTTTTACTTACCTCAGTAAAGCAAGTTAAGAAAAATGTCAGTTTTACCTAGGATAAATTTAAATCTGCTTTATTTGACATTTAGGTTACACTGGTTATTAAAACTATTCTCCCAGATGATAATGGAGATAAAATGTACATTGTCCTCAATCACTATTAGATTTACCTTAGATTCACCCTCCTTGAAATCTTTACGAGCACATTTTATATGAAGTCAAACAATGCCAAAATCATTCTAATGGTTCACCATTTCTGTGTTGTTGTCTAGTAGCCCAATTAGTCACCTCTTACACTAGAATGTTTTGACTGGATTAATTGATCAGGCCAAACTTAAAGGGACTCAGCCATTATGAGAAGAGAAAGTACTAGGCATAACTGCAGCCTTGCAAATTGAATAGATGATTACTCATTAGGTCTGTAAAGACACAAACGTTCTCTTACATTCATCTCAAGGAAGTACATCATATTCCCACATCTAGCCCCGGCTGGCACCAAATTCAATACAATTCTACTTTTTCTTGCTTCATACCAGAGTATACAAACGGGTTTTGTGTACAAGAGATATATCTGAAGCCATTTAAAAAAAAGGAAAATGTTGCCACTGAGAGAATTAAGGCCACAGTCTGTTCCTATCTCTCAGATCAATCTCCTAGAGCACTTTTTATTCAGGCAAGAGTGGCAATTGTCCTTTAAATCCCCAGTATCTAAAGCTGTGCACAGTCTTCCCATTAACTTCCAACCTACACTTCATTGTATTCCCATACCCACAAAAAAAAAAGGGGAAAGTTTATTTATAACCCTACTTACTATCTCTTTTTCTTCAGGATGTACGAATACAATTACTCAATCCTTGACTTAAAAAGTAATTTCTACCTTTCTTTCAGTTACAAAACTTGCAGCTTCTAAATCCAGCTGTCTAGAAAATGGCTGTCTTAATTTCCCACATGCACGTCAGCAAATTTCTGCATGCACAAAGGCAGACTTTCCCTTCTCAGTTCAGGATGCAATTTTCAATTACCTTCTCATGGCTTCCAGCTACAGTCTGGGTTTTCTGACTGCACACAAGCCCTGACCTGTTGTGATAAGAATCACTCCTGTCTCAGAAAATGACAGTCTCTCATTATCACTATATTTTTAAACTTCGTTTTAACACCTCTTCTCCCTTTTGCTACATTTGTGGATATCTTTCCTCTTCTGGCCTCGTGGGTGAAAGATTTCATTTGTTTGCTGAATAGAGTTTTTCTGCCATGTATCTGCAATTCACACTACATTACCAACTTCTCTGTTTCTTTACACACACACTTTGACCATTTGAATGCATTATCCTAAGTTTTAATTTTGAGCATCTTAAAGCATTAAGAAGTTCACAATGATTTTTCTGTTACAAAAAAAAGTAATAATTCTAAATGATTCTCTAATGTATCTTCTTTCTCTCTTTTTAAAGTTACATTTGACAGATGACTGACATAAGCTCCCTGGCTGTACTAAAACAAAGCAAGTTTCCTGAATAGGTTCTCCAGCAACTCATCAGTGTCAGCAGTGATGCAAGAGAAACTGGAGATCACCATTAGTGTCTAAGTTACCACACATCTGGACAGAATCAGTATAAACAATACTTTTCGTAACCTGTCAGAAATAAGACCAAAGTGTCTTTCACATGTGATACCAGTTGCATCGCAAAGCTCACGGACATTCCAGAAACTACTATTACCAGAGATTCCTATCCACACTGGAGGGGTTCATATAAAGACAAGCATTTAACGAAACACCTCTCAAACTTTCTGTAGTCAACCACTTGGACGCTGAGGCTACGTTTTGCCTTAATCAAGTTGTTTTCAAACTAAAGGAGATCCTTTAACTGGAGACAGGATAGAGGGGGATTTTTTATGGTGGTCTCTTCCCCACCCCAGCAGCCACCACTGCACAACCGCAAAACTCAGAAAATTTACTCAGAAGCTTTGTACAGAAAATTTGTCCAGGCACACCCGGGCACACAGACACACACACTCACCTATCCTCTTGATGTCAACAAACTCCCAGAATCTTCCAGAAAGAAGATTGTGCCTGTCCAAAACTCCTCACAGAGGATGTACTGGTGAATTTACTGGAAGAAGCAGGAAAACCAATTTTCCATGCACACATGGACCCTTACCCTTGACAGAGCAGGACTGCATATCATGACTACAGGCCGTGATCACACAGGCATCACTGGATCCATGGGCAGTGATATCTATCTATCTGTCTGTCTGTCTATCTATCTCTTCTCCTATCTCTCTTTGTCTACTTCTCTCTTTCCAATTTTCCTTTCATAGGAGGATCATAAGCCCCAGAATGGCTATAGACCCCTTTTCTAATCCCATACAACTTTTTTTCCAGTTAGATTTCAAAGCAGTTTCTCAAATAAAATTCATTTTTATATCATTTATTTGACGTCATTTTGTTTTAACCCACCCCAAAGGATCAGGTAACAATGAACTTGGTTGGCCTGCCTCAGAGGCGGGTCACAACCCTTTCCCTTGGGTCTTTTGTGTATGTAAACAGATCTTAGCACAAAAATGACAGATGAACAAAATATTCAGATTTCAGAATGACATCTGGTCTAAGTTTCATACAGGATGTATAAAAAGTACACAGTCCCTTGCTTGTGAGATGAAATATTTTGTTATCCTGCATTAAACAAGACAAAAGAAAGGAATAAGATGTCAGTTTTTCAAATGGTAGAA
The DNA here is from genome assembly GCA_013399875.1 of Gymnorhina tibicen. Lineage (NCBI taxonomy): Eukaryota > Metazoa > Chordata > Aves > Passeriformes > Artamidae > Gymnorhina > Gymnorhina tibicen. Next base: position 69,236 of record VXAZ01005107.1, read on the forward strand.
GGTTAACAGTGTGCTGTCCTCACAGCTTATATGAGATCCCATTCTTTTGAGGGGTCTGGAAATAGAGACACATGAGATTTCTTCAAAACTGTGGGTAAGAAAAAGCAATTTGGATTCATCTCAAAAAGATGCCATGAGGAACTCCAGGGACAGCCTTACTCAAGTGAGGTGAAAGTTAAATACAATGTCAGCCTACACGGAGTAACACTGTGATAAAGCATATTATGCTCTTATATTGAAATCAATGGTTCACAAAGTAATTTAAAATACTTTGAAAACATGACCTGTAATTAGTTGTTGAATGCTAATGACTCAGCAGGTTGCAAAGGACAAGATTTTAAGTGTTAATGACATGAATGAAAAGGGATTATACATTAATTTGAACATCACAAATAACCAGTGGCATAAACGTAGGCCTTTTACCAAGCCTTAGCTTACAGTAACAAGGATTAGTCAACTTTGAGCGTTTCATATTAAATTATATAAGTAACAGCGGGTAAAGCTGCAACCACACAACGCAGGATGTTTCACAGTGTGAGAACTGCACCACAGACCCCGTAATGTACCACTTCCCCACTGAATGACAGACTTAAAGGGGCTACGACATAAAAGTATTTTACAGAGGAGGAGAATGAACACAATGTGTTACTTTGCACAAACCATTTTTTTCCACATAATATTAAGTTCCCAGGTTGTATCTCTCAGTCCTACAAACATGCCTGTCTGTTGGTGATCAAGCCAATGTTGCTTTTCTTTCTTGATTGCCCAGACACATCATTATGTGGAACCTATCTGTTCTCCCAGCTTCACCTGTTACGGTTATTGGATCACCTCTCACCCTCTTAGTGTTTCACATCAGGATTACAACCATCCAGGGTATCTACAGGAATCCAAATTTATAATTTATAATATTTTTTCCTAAAAAATACAGAAATACAGACACAAAAGAGCCTACACTGAAAAAATTGCCTCTCAAGAACTGCCTTTTCACACATTTTTTTCATATCAAGTCTTCTTAGTTAAGGAGACTGGGCAGACAAGGCAGATTTCCAGTGTATAATTAAAAAAAAAAAATTACTCAAATGCTTTCACAAAATCCACCTTTGCAGTATTTAACAGCAAAATCCTCCCCAGGATTTCAAATCATAAGAGTAAATTATGCCTTCAAAGATGGGTTCACTGGATTGTTCTTCTAGTGCTGATAGTTTCACATCAAGGGTCCTTTCTCTTAATGGACCTTCACTCATCTTCTCACAAAGAAGAAAAGCACTAGAAGATGTACAGTAACTGGACATCTCAGTGGTAAGGTGACAAAAAATTACCACAAAATATCTAAATAAACCCCTCAGCAGAGAGAAAGCGGAGCAGTTGCACCTACATGAAGCATCTAGAAACAGCAGCTAACAATAACAAATGGTTACAGCAACAGTATTTCTACCTTATGCTCATGCTCCACATAGAAATGGAAACAAATTGTATTTCTGTTAAATATCATTAAGAGGAATTCTAACATCATCTCACTTCTGTCTGCATTTTTCCCTGCTCCCAACTTCTCAGCATGGCTGCTGACATCCCAAGAATCAAGGCAGAACATCAGCTGAGCCTGCAAGGTAAGAGCTCTAAGGAGAGGCTGACCTTTCCCAAGAGATGGAGCACAAACTAATTTCTGTTTTCAGATGTTTCCAAAGCACAGGCCCATGCACAGCATCTTTGCAACAAAAGTCACAGAAGTGATCAAGCCTTTCCTGTGAGAAGTGTTTGACAGAATCCCTGCATGAGTATGCTTACTTAGCTGTTGACAAAAAATATCTCATATATCCATGCCTCTGCATGCTGTTCAAGTAAGGGAAGAGTTTAGAGCAAAATGTATGTCATACCATGTTTTCCAGTGGGATAGCATATATTGCAAAACAGCTTCTACTTCTTTAATCTTTCATAGAACAAAAACTTACCTACATTCAAATACTTGCTTTATGATATAATGTTTAAGCAGAACTTGCACAGAACAAAAGCAATCCTGGTTTTTTTTGTAAAATACTGATAATGCATTTAAATGCTGAAGTACAGGTCAGGCACTGAGTACAAATTACACATTCCTAACATTCCTGAAAATATGCCAAGTACATATACATAATTTTACTGACAACAGAAAACGTAATGGGTGGAATTCTGCTGCTTGTTTCAATTTCTGACAACTGTTGTTAATTAGGATCTATCAGATTACAGTAGGGTACGAAATTTGTCTCTAATGTTTCCCAAGAGTTATATATAGCACAAAAGTAGAAATGAACATATATCAGAGCTATTACATTATTATACGTTAATTAGGTTTTCTGTCACAGCAACAAATATTTATTGGCCAAATTTCATGTTAGATGTGGGAAGCAAAAGAGAAACAAGAAGGAAAATGGAAAGGGGAAAGGGGAAGGTGAAGGGGAAGATGCTGAAACCCAAACAAACAGGCATTCCTCTGCCATTTTAAAAGTCAACGAGGTTCAAGTGATTTTCACACAAACTACACTCTTTGGCTAAAAGTTTAAAAAAAAAAAACTGTAGCGTGTAAAACATTCTACAATCCTGAGTTATTCCAACCTAACAGAATGACAATTAATATTGAGATGGTCAGCAAACTGCTTTTCACATTCAGAGCTGCACTTGAACTGCAACAGAAAATATTTTTAAGGATAAAGATTAGACATATGTCCAAGCTTAGTACTTCATAATGGTAGCTCTCTTGTCTCCTACTAGATAGCATAATTCTAAACAAAATCTATTTGGATGTAACTACTCTTTAACAGCTCATAAAAGTTGTGTTTTGAAGTTTTGATGTATATGCAAGCATGCTACACAATTAAAACTGATTTTGAACCCATATTTTCAGTGACTAATTGCGTTCAAAGAGGCAATAGATTAAAAAAACCGAGAATTTCACAGAATAATTATTTAATTTTATCTGTAACATTTCTAATTTAAGTATTCTAATTAAAACTAAAACAAACAAACAAACCAAACAAACCCAAAAAACTCCAAACTAAACCAAAAACAAAACAAACAAGCAAACAAACAAAAACAAAAAAAAACTTTAAAAAAATTTTTAAACCCTACCGTTCCTTTTGTTATTTTACAATGGGACTTATCCTCACACAGAAACTTTAAAACATGGTTGAAAAGTATCTGGTTGGAAAAACTAATATAATTTGCAATCTTTTACAGAAACCAATAGATTTAAGCGTCAGAAGAAGGCACAAAATATTTAATTACTCCACAGCATGTATTGGGATTTCTTTTTATTAATGTCACAGTTCTATATACGCAGACTTGTATTTGTATAGTCAGCGTGGGCTTCTCCTAATTTTACAATATTTTCTTAAATTCCAAAATAAATACAGATAAGGAAGTGTAATTGGCTTATTTCAATAGTCAGTTTTCTCTCTTGAGAAGTTTCAGTGAACATGGATTTCATTAAGAGAGAAGTAAACTTTCAGACAGTTCATAAAGTCACACTCAGAATTTTTATTTTTTCCATCAGATACTTTAAAATAAATAGATATTGGCCACTGCTTCACTGAAAAAAATTCAAGTTTTTCTTTATACAACCATTTTAGATTAAAAGTAGAGACACCGAAATAAGGCCGTGGCACTGGAAAGCAGACATCTCAGGTGGATTTCTTTTCTTGGAATATACAGGTCTTGATATTACTTTAATAATAAAAGAAAAATTCCTAGCAATCCATACATTTTTTTTAGAAAAATAGATATTAGATAATTGAAAATTATTGAAAAATAGATAATTGAATATTATTAAGCATAATATTCAAATATGTCATTTTGTTGAAGACCAAAACATAGCAAGAGCTTGTTTTTGAAAGCTTGTTCTTGTATAGCAGAGTTTTGGCCCTGTATCCATTCATTTTTTTAAAGAGATGTCCAAGCCTTAAAGGCAAAATGAATGCCAAGAACTTTAATGAAGTTATGTTTTTTCCCAAAAAAATTAAGTTTTCAGCTAGACAGGAGCCTATTTTTCCTGGACAGTGCAACAGACTGTCAGTAATAGAAGTGAGCAACCTTCCTATGAGCTAAGTCAGAAAATCTGGAAAACAGTGAAGAACAGAATGGGTCTCTATTTTAATGCCAAAATGCACCCTCTAGACCTTTTCCCATGATATTAAGGAGTTCAGAAAACATTTTTCTTTTCCATTCTGCTTCTAGAAATTTGGTTTACTAAGTTTTGTACTATCCTAACAAAAGTGATAGTGCCAACAAAAATCTGAATTTGTCTCAGAATTCCTTTCAAGTTTATAACCATAACATTGTTTTCAGCAAACACAGGAAAATACGTTACTACTCTGAAATGAAAACAAGACCATAAATACTCATCTAAGCACACCAGCTGGTATTTTTGTGCAGAACTTTACATTATGGCAGCAATTCACACACCCAGACTTGCTCAGGAGTTGCTCATTGCCTTGATCCATGAGGAACCTCCCAGACAGGTCAAGATCAGTTAGCAGCACTTTAGATCAGTTTAGCAGAACTTGTTAGTCAAAAGGTACATTTCCATCCATCTCCACACATTTAGTATTTTATTAATTGAGGAGCTGCACATCAAAATATTGTGGGAATAATATTATTCAAGAGGGAAAGACAGCAGTATTCTTCAAAGAGGAAACAGATAAACAATTCAGAAAATAACCTGATTTTATCATTTATATTTCATTAAACTATTCATTTTTCTTGGTAATGGCTGAGAACTTTTTACATGGCTTTCGAAACTCTTTCTAACTGCTTGTAGTCAGAAACTTGTGTGTGCATCCATGTGCATACATGAAGTGCAACATTACAAAGCAAAGCCTCGGGAAATCATGCCTCCTACCCTGCTGGAAGAGTTGCTTTTTAATTCTGCAGGTTTCCCCAACAAGAACAGATGGGCATCTACACAGATATTGAGGATGCTTCCTTACAAACCACAGTAGAGTGTCATATTCCAATTTACTAATTCTGGCACACAGTAAAGAAACAACAAATTGCCCAGATGACGCACCATATCTTCTGATACCTCACTGGGTGCCTCATAAAATGCTGTGCTGTTCTGTGAGGGTCAGTGAGCACATTTAGAGGCAGCTAAAATGTCCCCAGACTGTGCAGCCTACAACTTTGCCAGTGTTGTCAACAATATGGTATTATACAAATGCAGTACCGGTAGTATTCACAAAAATTGTTTCTATTTAAATACATATATTTCCTTTCTTATCCTCAAAGAAAAAGAAACCCACTTTTCACCACAAAAAGTGTCAGTTGCCTCACAGTGCTTCTGCGGAAGACAGTGTTAAATCTCCCACTTACCTGAACAGCAGCAGAATATTGTCAACATCAAGTACTCTTGAAAAATCCCAGTCTTCATCTCTAGTGTCTTGAGAATACACACACAAGAAGGATCAAGTTGTTAACTTACATGTTTCATAACATTTTCTGCAAGAGATAGCACTATTTCTTGAGTTTAATGAGCTGTGACATTTGGTGGTGAAATCAAACCTGTTGCTCTAAAGGTTGCTACTATGCAAGCTCTGATGGAGCAAGCAACTGAAAATTTAGATGGATTCTTTTGCCTTTGTAGTGTGATACAAAAAGAATAAAAAAATTAAGTCTAAAATCTAATCTTCCCTTAGTATTGAATTGTAGGCATACACCAGAGAAACATGACAGCATTTTGAAACCCCGCAGGTATTTTTGGCTGGGACAGAGGCCAGAGCATAAAGCAGAACTTAGAGTACTCCAACTGCCACTCTCATCCATTGGACTTTTCTTGCCCCTCCACCATGGTACGGCTATTACCCTCTCTTACCACGGCCAGAGAGGTGGACAGCAGGTTTGTTGGATGGGTGGGTGGCTGGTTATCCTTTTCACTGTGCCTGTCTTCACACAGCACAGAGGAGGACATTGTTGCTCAGAGGTGGTTTTCCACAGCAGCAGGTGTTCCTTGTGCTTGATTTTGAGGGCAGCAGCTGGGTGGTGTAAGTGTGGAGGAGATTTGTCTGTAAGAAAGGAGAGGTGTAGAAAAGGGAGGAGGCAGATATCAAAGGTTTTGAAAAATATCACTTCAGCATAAAAATACCTCAGATATCAAGACAAGAGAAAAACAGAAATCACTAGGGGCACAAAAAATTGAATTAGCCTGGTAATCTACAATTAGAGATATGGACAGAGCTGTTATGGAAAATTCTGTATGGAAAACCTTCAGAATTCATAATTGAAGCAAAAATGCAGCTGTGATATCTGAGTGTTTCCTAGCTAAAAAATGACAAAATGCTGAGAGCACTGGCTGACCATCCATGCAGAACTCCCTAAAGCAAACAAAAGAGAATCACAATTTCAAATTGGCAATAAAGTTTTTAATCTCTGAAGGAAGGGAAAAAACCCAGACTTCTCTTTCACTGAAGTATTAAAAAAGGTGCTGTGCACCATCCTCTCCTGCTCTACCACATGGATATTCATTAGGTAATTTACAAATCAACAGCAATTCTAATGTAACTTGCTGAAATGTTCTGAGTGAGACGATACTAAGGGACTGGAGGATGGTAGTGAAGTGCTTTTGTCTCTGTGCTGGTTTTGAATGGAAGAGAGTTTAAATTTTCCACAGTAGCTGTTATGGCATTATGTTTTGGACTTGTACTGCACACTTTGTTGACAATATAGGGCAATTTTCATTACTGCTGAGCTTCACTGACACAGGGTCAAGGCCTTTTCTACTCTATCCTACCAAGCTCACTTGGGCAAGAAGCTGGGGCAGGGGACACATCTGTGACAGCTTACTCCAGCTGACCAGGTGGATATTCCATACCACCTGAGCACCAGCTCAGCAATAAAAAGCTGTAGGAAGAAGAAGGAATGGAAGACATTCAGAGTTATGGACACCCAGAATAACGGCATTTGTTTCCCCGGGTGACTGTTATGAGTGATGGAGCCTTGTTTTCCTTGAGATGTCTGAACACCTGCCTGCCCATGAGAAGGGGTGAGTGAATTCCTTGGTTTGCTTTGCTTGCATGCACAGCTTTTGCTGTCCCTGTCAAAAAGTCTTTATCTCACAGGCATGGGTTTTCTAATTTCTGCTCTTCTGACTCTCTTCCACATCCATCTGAGCAGGAGTGAGTGAATAACTATGTAGAGCTTAGTTGCTGGCGGAATGTTAGAGATACTGACTGATAAGCTCAAGTTTTCCTACACAATGTGAAAAGTAAAATCAAAGAAACTGTGTGCTCTAAACCAATTACTGTATAATTTCAAAACTTGCATCTCTATACCAAAATATGTTCTTCCCAGAGTCAGCTGAAATTTTATTGTTAAAAATGGTGTTTGTTTAATTTTAGATATTTCCTGGGGACACTGATGCAATCGTTATTATTCAGGGCGTAATAATGATTTGGGGTTTGAGAATTTAGTGGCGTGAGAATCAGGCATTCTTAGTCTGCATTCTTCACTTCAACAAGATACAGTGCCTATGGCAGAGTACATCTAAAGTAGCCAATTTGCAAAAACAAAAAAAATTACATAAATATAGTTTCTACTGCCTAACCCTCTAGTTACATTACAGCACAGGGTTCATTATCTTTAATAGACTAAAAGGAAATAAATTATGTAGATAGTGAATCTAACTTAATGACTGAGTAAAATTAAAATATCTGCAGGGGAAAGATATGGATTTATTTGTGTGTAGTAAAGGTGAGAGAGAATTCTATGCATCTCACACAAATGCCAATAGAAGTATGAAGTTAACAGATGTCTGATCACATGGGGTTTTTTGCTTAGGTTGTGTTTTGGAAAAGTTTAGTTAATAACTGCCAGTAGTACTAATGCTTTTTAAAATCTATGTAATCTAGCAATATTTCAAATCTACGACTTGAAAAGTGATCAGATAAATAATGATATATTAAACCTGCTAATACAAAATCTTTTGTAATAAGGGAAACAAAGTGGTTCAGTACATCACAGCAAATGCCAGAAATAAAAATCAGTAACACTTGAAAAAGCCAGATCCTAGTTTTTCGTGGCAAACATTTCTAACACCAATCAGCCATTTAATACAAGATAAAAGCCACTCTAGAGCAAGTCTGCCTGCAAAAACTAACAGGTTTTTTCTGTTATTTTCTGTTATTTTCTGTTATTTTCTGTTGAGTCTAGAAACTAATAGTAACTTTCAAAGATTATTCTTTACAATAGATCTCCTATGATAGAAAGAAAAGAAAAAAAAAACAAAAAAAAGACTTGTAAGAAATTCAGAGATTGTCTTTTTTTTTTCTTCTTGTGTCTTCAACAATTACTCCAGCAGAAATGTATTTACAAGCAACTTGCAGAAAAGCGGAAAAAAGGACAACATGAATTTAACTGACAGCATGGTTTTGCAAATTATACTGTAAGTATAAATAAGGCTTTTCCAGAGCAACATATAAATTGGATCCTTTCTAAATTCCCAGAGTGGTTCTGGGAAAAGCTATCTGTATTAAACAAATATCCAGTTCTTACTGTTCAGTCAATTTACAGCATCCAGCAAAAAAGCTTTTGAAGAATTTACAGTAAGATGGAATGGAAGGCATCCAACAATTATGGAAGGAAGAAAACTTAACAAGCAGAAAAAACTTAAGTGTGAATACTACTGTTTACAAGAAATGCATCCTGTCAGCATGGACATTAGGCAATCTATACTGGCATATATTTCACATGTTTCACACATATGAATGCACGTATCAGCTTTAAATTAGTGTGGCGAACAAGGCTGGCAGTAGATAATGACAGTTTACAAAAGCAGACAGTACTGCAGACTGGATTCACAATTAAAATATAGCGTTTATATATGACATGCCACACCTCACAGCACTAGTGATTGCAGACAGAATAATAATTTGCAAAAGGGTTTAGACTTCAGGATAATTAGAGATAGAGGTAGAGATAATTGGCTAAGGTATCACACAAACAGCAGAAAAATCACTATGAAGTGGAAACTACAAATATAAACAAAAAATTATCCTAAAATAAGAGAACAATACCAAATCTTAAATATCTTTTGCACAGAGGTGCTTTAAAGCATATTTTAGCAGGACTTTTAGGCATATTAAATCAGAAAGAAAAATCATTTATACCCAAGAGCCAAAAATCTCACCAAACCCACACATATCTATAGGTCTTATATTCTTTGAAATAATGGGATGTCCTTTCTTTCATTTATGTAAGATACACCATGAGAAATTATTTTTTTAATTGACCCAAACTAGATGTAAGAATGTAACACAAATATTCTTAAAATTCTCTCCAAAATATAGTTCTCCTTCTACCATTCCAGCCATAAGATTTATCATATCCAGTTGCAAAAGACAGAGTTAACACCCCCAATTCAAAAGTCAAATAATAATTAAAAAAATTTTAAAAGAAAGAAGGAAGAACCACACTGCTCTTTATATGTTTTATGCTTATATCATAACAGTCCTCTCAGAAAAGATAAAGAAGGAACAGGCTAAATTAAATAACTTGCCTGAACAGCAAAAGACATTGACCAGAACACCATGTTTGCTGAAACCAGTTGTAACATCCACAATTCCAAGACTGTGGATTAGAAGACTCTTGAGGTTTTTTTACCCCTTCCCACAAAGGCCATGTCTCTTGGTATCTCAAAGCATCTGCTATCTTTAAAATCTTACAGATTAGAGATTTAAATGGTTTCTAAAGTAGACAATACATTGATGAATACCTGCAGCCCAGGAAGGCTTCAAACAGTTTGAAACTGAACAGGAAGAATCACACCTGGGATAGGTAATATAAGACTTACTAGGTAAGAGAAATTCAAAGAACTTGAATGGCTTGTAAACATTCAAGTTGCTGGAACAAACAACGTCGATATAAAACAATATATCAAAATCCAAACTAACATTTTAGCTGAAGTGTAATATATTCAAACTTGGGATATGGCCACTTATAACATCATAAACAAATTTGTAACAAATTCAGAAAAAAAGAAAACAAACCAGAAAAACACAAACCAGTCAACTCCAGTGGTGGCAGTCACTAACTCCTGAAGATAATGGTTTCAAAAATATTCTTCTAGGAGGTTAAATGTCAGATCTACAGAGGACCTTCCAGCAACGATTTCTCCCTCGCATTCAGAAACACAAGCCTAAAAATCTTGCCCAAACTCATGAATATTTGATTTTAGGAGACAGATCCCACAACTCCAGAAGATCTGCTCTGTTACATTACTAGAAGATCTTCTGTTTCATTAGGGAAGAGTCAGTCCACAGAGACTGATGAAACACACCCTTCCTAACAACATTTCTCAAGATAGCAGATATACTTCAAGCTGCAAACACACATCTATGTTTGCTTTAGGCTGATGCATATAAGCGTGTTTGCTTTAACAAAAGTCACAACAGGTGATTTTGTCATCATGCTTCAGGATGAAGTGATTTTTCTCCCTTTTACACAAATTTTAGCATTAGGAACTCAATCTATAATGTTAATCACAACACTTTTTGCTTAGCAACAAGCATTTGAACACAGTGTTTCCAAAAGCACCATCCCAAGTCAAAGACTACTGTAAAATCCTGGGAATAAAAAAAAAGAGGCCTTAGCCAATCCATTTTATTTAGTTTTGCGCAAAGGAGTTCAGTTGCCCTGCAGCAGGGTAAGAAAGAGGATTCTGTACCCTCCTGACATTGATTTCAATGCCATTTAGGATATTAAAAGAATGGCACTTGTGACTCAGCTGCACTGAGCTATTTCTGTGATGGAACAGTGTAATAAATCCAGCTTAATTTAATGGTTACATTTTGCTTACAGCTAATACTGGTTACTGACAGAAACTCAATTCCAAGTTCTTTAGGCAAGAGACTATCTTTTCCACAACATATTTTTAACATGCAGGACAAAAAGCTTGAGATTCAGAACAGAAACCCAGCAGCAGACAGACTGCAGCAGACAGAACCCACTTGTGAATCAGCTTGACATTTGCTCTAGACAGCTATTTCAGAACATTACTGTTTAACTTTGGGTCACCCAATTAGATGCATGGTAAGTATTTACAGAGAGAGTCCCTGATGCCTTTATATCATGTCCAGAGAAGGTAAATGACAGGTTTCTCTGCATCAAATTTGCCAATGAAATATTTTTGTGGTCTTTAGAGTGATGGAGACAAGGGGAAAGAAGAAAAATGCCCCTTCCCAGCCAGTTTCTCCATTCTTGCTCTTAATCCCTTTTGAGAGTTTAACATTTCATTATCAAATGTGCCAACTACAATTTAATTAGTCATCAAAGCCTCAGTACACAAAGCTAGTCTGATAAGTTTGGTTTTATGAAGAGTTAGCTATTGCTTCACTTTATGGAGCTGTAAATATCAATGCTACTCTTGCCAGCCTTTTCTAAATTGAATATGACAGTTTTGATTTTTTTATGTGAAATATAATACATCAGGTTGAACAGCTGGATAAGCTAGGGCTTTAACCACTTACAAGGTTTGTGAAATATTAAATCAGAAATTTATTTACCATATAAGCTATATGCTTTCCAGTTGCAGTCAGAAAACCTCAAAGCTTGAACAGATCTCATTTGTAAAAGTAAATACATACTTGTGCATGTAGGATTGTGTGTCTATGTGTAAAAACATTTATAATATACACAGGCAAGGGGGGTTGCATGTACCCACATATACATGCATGCTTGTATATACCATCTCTCTCATACATGTGCACAGAAATCCCTGAATGCAGATGCTTGGGGTTGGTGAGGTTTTATTAAACTTCAATGGGAACTCAAGATGCCTGTAAACTTCCTGACTCAACACCCTTCCACAAATTCCTGCAAAACCCTCCTTGGTTTTATCCTATGTGAAATCAAACATAAGTAGAATAGAATAGAATAGAATAGAATAGAATAGAATAGAATAGAATAGAATAGAATAGAATAGAATAGAACAGAATAGTTAGTAGGGACCTACAGTGATCATCTAGTCCAGCTGCCCGACTACTTCAGGGCAGAGCAGAAGTTAAAATCCATTATGAAGGGCATTGTCCATATGCCTCTTTTAAAGAAACTGACAGACACAGGGCTTCAGCAAGTCTGTGACAGTGTTTCTTCATTCTTTCAGTAAAGACATATTTCCTAATGTCCAGTCTGAACCTCTTCTGATGCAGCTTTGAACCTTTCCCACACATCCTGTTGCTAGATCCCAGGGAGAAGAGATCAGCAAACTCCTCTCCACTTTCCCTTCCCAGGAAGTAGTAGAGAGCAATGAAGTCACCCTTCAGCCTCCTTTTTTCCAAACTAGACAAAAACAATGTTCTCAGTCACTTTGCATCCATCTGTAAAATGTCTGACAAAGAGGGGTCCTTTCCAAGCAGAGCAGAAGAAATGCCATTGCCAAGGCTGGAACTGGAAGAGAGTGAGTAACATCTGAGCTCAAGGTGTAAGGACTTAAAGAATGCAGTTGAACAGTCTCAAAACACTGTCAAAGCCATGGAAGGAACTTCTCATAAGCCACAACAGGAACTTGAGATAAGCACAAACAAGACAGCAGGAAGGGGTCAGTTCCAGGATTAATGGAGGTCAAGATTTAGTTAACATCCAGATGAAAATTCCCACCATGGCAAACTGTGGGAAATTAAAAAAGTGCTTATGCACATATCATCTCAAGTTATGGGAATGACATCCACGCCCCATGGATACCTGGGTCTTCGACTGTATAAAGGTGGTACCTCCAGAAGAACAACTTCAGGACCCCCACTATCGAGAAGACCAGGGTGAAGAAGGACCAGAAGGATGCTGCAGGGATCCACACGGTGGTAATAACTTTTGCTTGATATGTCTCTCTCTCTCTCTCACTGTCTTTCTCTCCCATGCATCCCTCTCTCTCTTCCTATTTATTCCTATCTCTCTTCCTCACATTTACTGTTGAATAAAATACATACTCTTGACTTCAACATATGGTCTCATTCGCACCTTAATTCGGGCAGAGGCAGCTTTTATAATTGGTTTATAACACGAGGGCAGAAGCATGGTTGCCTTTCTCTGACTGCTCACCAGCCAGGCAGCCTGATGCATGTGCTGGTGCCTGGCTTCATCCCTCCCGAGGGGCAGGATTTCAAACTTCTCCTTCATTAACTTCTTGGGGCTCCTGCCTTGGCAGGTACAACTCTGGGGTGACACAGAGAGCAGCACTAAGTCGTGACTTCCAGGCAGGGGGAGGGAATTGGCTGGGGCCATAGCAAAGCTGCACCAGGCAGCACAGGCTGGTAGGAGGGCAGAGAACCAGGATGTGGGGGCAGAGGCTGGGGTTGGAGAGCTCGTGAGCAGCCTGGGGTGATGAGCTGTGGGGCACAAACTGGACCTGGAGACCCCTCACCTGGAAGGTGGTTTCTGCCTTGGGACCAGCTACAGAAATGGGCCTGGAGCAGGCCAACATTTGTCTGCAGGGGGAACAGGAAGACAGCCTGAAACAACCTAGAAGGACCCTGAACAAACATCCCGACCCACCCATCAAGAAAAGCAAAAATCCGTAAGGACAGCAACACCACATGAGCTGTTCATAACACTGAGACTTTTCCTGTAGTTTTCATGTGTTTATTTTATTTGAATAATTTGATCTGGAGGGCTGGGAACCCTTGAGAGCTGGTGCCTTCCCCAGCTGATGGCTCAGTCCTGGTTTGGTCAGCCCCCAAGACACCCTCCAAAGTGCCCGACGCAGCCTCTTACTGTCTAGAGAGATGTCCGGGCTACTCATCCACATCTGGTGCACAGTGGAGCTTTCACTGCCCCGGCTGGAAGTGGAGGGACTTGGCACAGCTTCCCCTGCTTCCTTCTGCATCTCTTCGTGCTCTGCAGGGACAGCAATCGCAGGAAAGGGGTGGCTTCTGGTTAAATGCAGTTAACTTAAACCCCCACCACTGGCAGTGGAGGAGGTGCTGGGGAGCTCTCTGGCACTGGGTCTTGCAGCACTGATGGAGGCTGGGATGAGAGTGAGAGACCCTCCTCGGGAGGCAGCAGGGCCAGGGACACGTGCAGGCTGCCCCCTTCCCCCCGGTGGCAGAGATGCTCTGCCAGCCCAGCAGACAAAAGCCTCTGGTGCACCATTGCACAGCCATGCATGCACACTGTTGTACAAATACCACCGCGGGAAAGATCTTCAGCTCCTGATGGACACGGGGCTGCAGGATCTGGAGGAGTGTTGGGTGGCTCTGGGAGTTTTCATCCAGCTCAGGGCCTGGAGGCTGCCCACAAGATGCCTGGGTACCCTTTCTGAAGCCTACAATTCGGGTTGTCTCTTTTCCTTTTCCTCTTCTCTCCAATGTGAAATTTGTCAGCCTAGAGAAAAACTGTGGTCTTATGGAGCATATTCTGGTCTGTGCCGCAAGGACAAGAACATTTTGCCCAAATCTCCAGGCTTGCAAAGCTCCTCTGCATCCTTAGGAAAATTTATTTCTTTTCATTCCTTCAGGCCTGGCGGGACCTGCTCTCTCAGCTGTGAAGGCACCACATGGCACTGTGCTATGTGGAAGAGTGGCAGCTTATAATCATCTTCCCACTGAGAAGTATTCAACACAAGCAACCCAGCAAACTCAGCCTGCCACAGAAAACAAACATAGGTCACTTAGACAAAAACCTAGTTTTGGTGCTTAATAATAAAATAATAAAATATCCAATAAAATGGGGATGGGGAGGACACATTAAGGAAAAGAAAGAGACTAACTGAAGATCTAGACATCTTCCTCTTCAACAAGGCAGAGTGGCACATCTTTATCCCAATACTACATCATGGAAGGCCCATATGTATCATAGGAGGCAATTATTCTGTGGTTCCATCTATAATATAATTTAAAAGGTATCTACAGGGAAATTAAAGTCTGTAGTCTTCTAGTTTCCTGAAAAATTTCACTGGTGGTGGAAAATCTTATATGCAAATAGAATCTTTCACTGAACATCTACACTCTCTAGGTGCAAAAAGGATTATCTTCACACTCACCTCATAAATATTTACATGACCTATAAAAATATTTCTAGATTCACTCTCAATTCCAGTAGCATCTTAGAATACATTCTGCAAAACTTCTTAGCCCATACGGTGCCCTGTGGCCTAGTGGCTAGCAGTGGGAATTCTTGCCAACTATAAAAAATACAAATAAACATTTTTTTGCTATAGCTGAGCCTCTCATCAGAAGAGCATAAAGAGTTTTATCCATAAGATTTCTCTGAACACATTTAGACAGTCATGATCTCATGCAAGGAATGCTCAGACTCATATATTATACTATAGTTTCATCAGTGGGGAATCTGACCAATTATAATATGGGAATCCTTGTTGGGGGGTGGGGGGAGAAGGGAGTGGAGAAGAACAGAATTGAAATAATAGTCCTTTAAGTTGCTAAAAAGTATGGCTAACTGGTACAGCTCCTAGCATGCCTGTAGGAAGCTGACCAACTTCCTTGACTTCAGAGCTATAGAGTCAGTTTGTGGGCCCTGAAAATATAACATTGTGTTTTTCAGTGATAGATGTCTGTAAGTCTAGGTCATCATGGACAACAGTTTTGTTCCTGGAACTGCTGCCAAGAAACTAGATAAAACAAATTCTATCAAAGCTGTTTATTATAAATCAAACACTTATATTTAAAAAAATTTATCTTTGCATTATTACTTTTAAAGTGAATTAACAGAGCATTATTATAGCAGCTCGTGAGGAAAAGCCTACGGAAGTTAAGTTTAAGACTGTCTGGTATCTTCAAAAGAGATCAGAACATTGAATATATAGCTCTCAGACAACTTGTTTTGTACAGCTGTAGCATTGCTGGACACAATCTGGCTGTTGTGTATCCTCTGTATTATTCTTTTAAATTGTTAGAGTTCAGGACAAACATAGATAAACTAAAAACTAAAACAGTTCATTTACATGTATTTTTTCTTTAATTCATAGCAATCACACCAAAACAAAAGTAAAATCATCTAAACAAAACATTTCTTTTAATATCCACAAAGTATCTATTCACACCTCATAAGTATGATGGAAAGATTAATAGCCAGTCTTATAATTATTAAACACAATATTCACACTCTTTTACCTATTTATTAGAAGACATATTCCAGATGGGCTCAAAATAAATGAAACACTAGTTAATAAGTATACATCAACATGCCATTCTAATCTAGCTTTTTCATAATACTTCAGGTAATAATAGTGAGATACTGGGGTGCATTTTCACTTTTGTACAACCTGTCAATTCCATCTTAAGTCTTTTTTGTTTCTGCTGTGAATATCATCCACAGCTTCAGTTCAGTACCATCTGCTATACACCTTAGGACTCCCAAACAACAGCCTTTCCCTTCAAAACAGCAATCATTTAGAGCCATAAAATCCCCTACTGTGTTGGTATAATTTGGGAGGCATCACACAATCACAAATTTCATTTAATGTTTCTCTATCAACAATTTTACTTACTTTTTTTCCTTCTGTTTTACTAGCATTTTGAGCATGCTAGATAAAATTGGTCTCTTTTTTCCTGCTGATTTGAAAGTGATAAAACATGAAGAAGAGACAGCATACAGAGGGCATGTTAAATTTTCTGTGCTGTGATGCTCTCTCGCTCAGATGTTTATGAAGAATCACCACCTTTCTGGAAACCCTTGTCATCAGTTCTCCAGTTCCTAAAGACAAGGAAAGAAGATAAGGGCAAATTCCAGTGCTGACGTGGCCACTGGTTTGAAGACAAGTGTGTGGAGACAAAGATAGGTAAATTTTTTTTAAGGTCCCTTGAAACACTGTTTCAGATGTTTCAGATACTCAGTCTTGATCTGTCTGAAAGGAAATTACCCGGTTTAGAAATTTCCCTTACATTTGAAACAACCTTAAGTTTTAAAACCCTCTACAATATTCTAAATTGGAAAAATAAAGTATAGTTGCATTTTCAAAATGCTTCCAAGAGCATATCATGGCTCTGCCCTAAGGCAGTACTAAACCTTGTGGAGCCAGAGTCTCAGAAGCTCAGCTGTGTGGGGTACAGGTACATAAGTTGTACATAAACAAGTGAGTTTTCACCAGAAACATCTAGCAGCTATTGCACAGAGCTTCATATGATAAGCAGGGTAAACCAGCCTGTAAAGCTAAACCAGACTGTGAAAGGACTGATTCCAGAATCCAAGCTAGCTTTGCTAACTCTTGTTTTTTCTACAGTCTGCACTGCAACCCAGCCACAGACAAACTAAGTACTTGGGAGGTTTGCTTAGTTTTCATTAGTACCCAGAGCATACCCTAGCTTTGTAACTGCGTGCATACTAAGTTCTTCCTGTTCCACAGTTCAGCATCACAGAGCACAAGTACTCACTAGACTAGACTGCACTGCTGTATAATTAGGAGTGTTGCCAGCACAGGGCACTTCAAATATCCCTCATACTCATAACATTTAATTTTCTTTAGTTTGCTTATTTACGCAGGAAATTATTAAAGCAAAAATTAAATGAAAATTGACTCCGGCTATGCTAAAATTGTAAGTAGTTTCCCAACTGTTTAGTCAATTACTGACTGAAAATACACTGTACTTTCTGTGTATTACAAAAAGAGAAGGGCATAACAAGGTTATGAACTACTGCATTGTTTGAGGAGAAATGAACAGCTAAGCTGACCTTGTCTACTTGAAAATAACCAGAACTGTAGTTATGGTCCAGGAAAATTACTTTAAAAAGCCAACAGTAGTCAATAGTGTTTGGACACAACATACATAAAATTATGATAGCACAATGTACATCAGGTTGGGGCTTTTTATTACTTTTTTTTTAGCTATCATCGAGGAATGCAGTTTGACTCAAAAAGCCAATTAAATAAAATTCCAGGAATCACTGCACACTTACTGAAACCTACAATAAGGTCAAAGAGCTAGTATGAGATAAGAAATAAAATTATCTCTGTTTGAAATGATTGCTCTAGATTTCCCCAGCTGTCATGGTGCAGAAATACCAAAGATATTCTTCTCTATTTCTATTTTTGGTTTGGTTGGTTGTTTTTTTTTTTTTTTTAGTTGGCTGGTTTATTTTTTGGTTGTTCCACTGATCATTTGGTTCTAACTTCCCTGCTGCGGGCAGAGACACCTTCCACTAGACCAGGTTGCTCAAAGCCCCATCCAACCTATCCTTGAACACTTCCAGGGATGCAGCATCCACAATTTTGACCAAAGTGCTGAAAAACTAAACAAGTGTTTAGGTACAATGACTTTTCAAAACCAGTTTCCCTTCAGCAGTGAGTTTTTTACAAAGCTTCAAGACTCAGCAGTTAACCATTTAATTTGAAGATTTTTGAGAAAGAAAGTTACTACCTCATGCTTTTGAAATTATTTGCAGCCTGGTCCTCTTGGCCAATTTTATAGTCATCTGTAGCCTTAACATCACTTGCTCTTTATCTTTCACTTCTTGTTCCAAGGCATTAATATGTATCCTATGTTGCTTCAGTAGTTCTTTCTTTCCATGTCATGAATAAAATTTTTTTCTCTGCGAATAAATACTTCTTTTTTAACCTTCTGATATTCCTATTAAATGAACACACAGCAGGACATAAGAGAGAAATAAGAAACTGTATGTTAGAATCAACAGCAAAACAAATTCTCCGTGATAACTGCAGTCAAAAACATTCAGAATACGAGTCGGGAAGGCTATTATACAGAAGACATTCGGTCTTCTTTGTGCAAAAAATGAGCTTTTTTAAGTTTCTGTGTTACACTGTCTTAACTTGAATTATTTCATAACCCATTAAGATTTGTCTGGTTCAGTAGAAACCTTATAAAATTGCATCTTCCTTTCAGCCAGAGTGCCAGAAAGAAACATAAGATGCTTCAGATCCATGACTTTGTAACTATATTTACACCGTAAGTGTTTTGCACATGTGTTACACGTCCTAAGTAGAGCCTAAACAGGGCTAGTGTTAGTGACACATACAACGTGTCACTTTAAAGCAATAGGCAAACTTATTACCTGTAAATCTTCTCTGGAACATATGAGGTTCTCATACATAGCACCTGAAGGCCACTGTTTAAAGCAAAGAACATAATCAAATCAATTTTTTTTTACCTGACTTGGAATATGAGTTAACCTTTTAATCTCTATAAACTGAAACAGCTGTGTTTTACGTAGTGGTTCTCTCTGACATTAGAATTCACGAGCACTCTTGCATGAATGCAACACAGGTACAAAGAGAATCCTGCACACAATAAGGCAAATCATCACATTTGTAAAGCATTAGTGTCATCATCGCATTGACAGAGAACATAGGAGCTGATGACACACGATAAAGAAAATTGCATAGAAGAGTTTGAAGGACATGTGGAAAACAAAAAAACATGCAAACAAACAAAACAGAAACCAAAACCAAACCAAAACAATCCAACTTAACTTTTGATTGCATTTAATACTCAAAAACATCAATTTCCTTCTTTAATTTCTTTTTTACCCATTTAAAAATAGGGAAATCTTTTCTAAAAAGAAGGCTGCCTACAGAGTAACTAATTCTTATTATGGATGAATTCTGATAAAAAAGTGATAATTAAAGCATAAAACATTTCTTTTGTGTCAACTTCAGAATAAATGTAGACTGTTCTCTCACATGTCTTTGGTTAGCCTTTTGAAAGCAGGGAAAGTAGAGAGAGAAAAATCATCTTACTAATTGCAAACAAGTCTCTCTCTCTGCTCAATTAAAATTTAAACTAAGTGGAATAATTGTACATATGGCATGCATAACAACAGCAATAACATCCTGTTCAATTCACCGCAATGGAAATCTTCTCCTGCTGTTAATGGTATATAATGTCACCAAATTTTAAAAATTGAATGAAATAAAAGGTAAAAAATATGGTCCCTTAAGAAGCCTTATAGAATCAAAAAATCAGTGCCTGACAGGACCTCAGAAAATATTTTTGTGACTGTAAGAAGGCTGAAGGTTTAACAAAGGATAGCATTCATCACATAGACCTGTTTCCTGGTGTATGCAATAAACTTCTCCCAACAAAGGGCGTGCAAGATGCAATTGCAACAACACCAGATTTTTAAGCTTCATAAACTCAAGACCCCAACACAGTAGGAAAGAACTACAAATTTTGAGTCACATAAGATTAAGCTGAATGTCGTGATCTCCATGATTAAAAGACACAAAATTCAAAAGGACTGTTAGTGAGACTCTGACACCAAACTTTTTGGGGATTGTTGCTGACTGACTAGCAAAAATTCTGTAATTCTGCCACAGATTAATATAATATTTTTGATTATTTGGACCACTGGTAGCAGTACCAAAATTTTCAGTCTATTCTGTATACATAGGCAGTCCACTTCTCATTACAATATTTTCTTTCTTGATGTCCATTCTCATTAATTTCTTTAGGTTGTAGGTAATACAGGTTCTAGAAGCAGCTGATAATCTTTATCTTTTGAACAAGGTTTTCACTGATTTAAAACCTATGCAATTGCACTTTTTAATAGAAAAAAAAAACCAAAACAGAACAAGACACATCCAAAAGAAAAAAATGACAAAAATTATTATAAATTTTTTTTAATCAGTGTTAGATGAGCAACAAAAAACTGTCAGTTTAACCATACTGTGATGGCTTGAGGAAAAGAATAAACCATTCACATGGCCTTTTTTAATTAGATTTTTCCAGGAGTTTTCACAATGTGAAATCAAAACTGAATCATATCAAAACTGAAGTTTTCAACTTCCATAAAAAGATTTTATTACAGCTCATAGGTAGCTAGCATCCAACCTACAGTTTGTTGGTTTCACAGAATTCTCTTTTTCTTATTGATAATTAAATTCTGATTCTAGATATACAAAACTTGTTGCCCTAAACATGACTTGA